>JANTPZ010127111.1:0-12031 GCA_025593235.1 Vachellia pachyceras | reverse complement strand
AGGGTAATTAGCCTTTCATTGATTATTTAGTGAAATAAGATAAGATGGGTTCTAGATCAAAAGGCCCTG
Source organism: Vachellia pachyceras (assembly GCA_025593235.1). Taxonomy (NCBI): domain Eukaryota; kingdom Viridiplantae; phylum Streptophyta; class Magnoliopsida; order Fabales; family Fabaceae; genus Vachellia; species Vachellia pachyceras. The sequence goes on along the minus strand of JANTPZ010127111.1, from coordinate 11,962 downwards.
AAATACCTACTGGAACAACGAATTGTGGATGGGAATTCAACAGAAATGGATCTCTATGTTAATGGGATTCAAGTTTGAGACCATCTACAAACCCAGCAAGGAAATTAGAGCCGCGAATGCCTTGTCTAGGAAGGAGGAAATTATGGAGCTAAGAGGTTTTTCTTTGTGGCAGCATGATGATATCAAAGAAAGGGAAAAGGAGGTCCAATCTGATTTGAAACTGCAGCACATCATCCATCAATTAATTACTAAACCAGGAAGAGTTGAAGGGTACACCTTAGAAAAAGGGTGTTAGCATTACAAGGGCATATTGGTTTTACCGAAGAATCAGTCCGCATTCCCTTGCTACTTTAAGAATATCATGACTCTCCGATGGGAGGACATGCATGGTATCTCCGCACTTACAAACGATTGGCTAGTCATCTAGTGTAGTATACTGGGAGGGCATGAAGAGTACTATTCAGAAATGTGTGGCTCAATGTGATGTGTGGCAACGAAACAAATATCAAGCACTCTCTCCGACTAGTCTATTACAGCCGCTACCTCTCCCGTACAGCATATGGGGAAGATATTAGCATGTATTTCATCACAGGGCTTCCCAAATGCAAGCGATATGACACCATTCTTATGGTTGTTGACTGGTTCACTAAATAGCCCATTTTCAACCGCTATCTCACCCATTCACAACAAAGCATACTATTGTGTCAAATCGAGACCTGATTTTTATCAGTCAAATTTGGAAGTTGTTTAAACATTTAGGGACCAAGTTATGTCTTAGCTTTGCTTATCATCCGAAATCCGATGGTCAAGTAGAAGTACTCAATCGTGTATTGGAGACCTATCTTCGATGTTTTAAGAATGTACAACCTAACCAGTGGGCTCAATGGCTACCTTCGATGTTAGGGACCAAGTCTACATAAGGATCCGCCGATACTAGCTACACTCATTGGCACGATGAGTCAATGAGAAACTGAACCCTTAATATTATGGGCCCTTTCAAATTCTTGAGAAGGTGGAGTGGTGTGTTTGGAAAAACGTTTTAACACCCCAAAAGCACGTTCAACAGTGTTTTTCACAAAACGAGATAATCTCCTTCACACATTTACCTCTTAAATGGTAAAAGTATTTCTCCACCGCTTTACCAAATGGACCTAGTAGCTTATCGACTTGAGCTCCCGCCCATTGCTCGCATTCGCTCAGTCTTTCACATGCCCAACCTAAAGAAATCGATCCACCCTGCCATCACTTCACCACATATTCCCTTGGCTCTTTCTGAGGAGATGGAACTACATGTGCAGTCGGAAGCGGTTCACAGAGTCCATAAACTTGTGAATGGGAAGCTTGAACAGTTTATAGAATGGAAGGATATGCAAGAACACAAGAATTCCTGGGAAGCCGCTATCACTATCACCAAACAGTTTCCAACCTTTCACCTTGAGGACAAGGTGATACTTTTATGGGCGAGTGATGATAGGATTGCTTTTGCTAAACACATATAAAAGTAAACACAAGTAGACACATGAAAAGGACAAAGCATCTTTAGCAAGTTGACTCTGGCGGTTTTCACCCAAAAAAACAAAAGTTGACTCTAGCTGTCACACTAATTAGGGAAAAACTATAAACTAGGTGGCATTAGGGTGTGCTGGACAATCATTAGCCTTGGACTATTTTTGGGAATTGTGATATATGTTTGTATTATCTACAGTTGTGTTGCGCATTGCATGGACACGGCTTTTTGTGTATTTTAAGAGACTGTTAGGAGAGGTCTGGCCTCTCGAAAACCAGTGGTTATTTCTACTAATATGACTATATATTTCATACGTGTTCCTTCCCTCATTATAACAAGGGAGCTGTATTTTTGCAAGTAATCACAATTTAACTCATGTAATTCATTTTATGGACCTTGGGTCCCATCAAGCACATAATAAATAAAGTCAATGCTTAGGACCCAATGGAAAAGAATTGAAGATGCATAATCAACCATCATCATTTCTTTCTCTGTTTTTTTATAAAAGGCAACTCCAAAAGTGATAAAAGCCAATATTATTAAATACGGACAGGACTGACCAGGTCAAACTGAAAACCAGCGACCTAGCCACTAATTTGATCTGATTTGCTAAATAACCTCAGGTTGGGTCAACCCAATTGACCCACCCGATTTGGTGTATCTACCGAGTTACTTTTTTTTCAAATTTTATTTTAAAGAAACTAAAATACTAAATTTTTTAAAATTTGAAAGGTAAAAAATAAAGAAACAAAACTCATCCCCACACAGGGCTACTGTCACGTCTGTATCTACTCAACTTTTTAATTATTTTTTAAAAAAGGATTATTTATATTTTAAAATTTCAAATATGAAAATTAAAAATAAAAAGTAAAACCCCTTATCATATATATTGTTGATAGTTTGTTAGGATAAATATTTTAAAACTGTAAATAATGTTAGATAATAGATAAACTATAAATATATAATTGATTTAGTAATCGCTACTTTGTTAATAATGGAATTTACTACTTAATTTTTGAAATTTTCAATTTTGAATGATTTGATTATATCAATGTGTAATGAGATTTATTTTTTAATTTTTTATTCCTCAATGGTTTGACCCACTGATCTTTAACCCATTGCCTTGTCCAGTCCAATTTTCGGTCCGAATTTGATAACATTGATAAAAGCGAGTAAACGGCATAAAGAAAACTTGGGGTTGGGGCAAATATAATAAGGACCTGAGGAAATTTGATAATTTCAACAGACACCTCCAAACTATAAAGAAGACAATAACCATGTGAGGAAAAGAAGTAAAACAGTATGTGACCGTTTTAGCCTGCTACCTTTATAGCCCCCAATTCATGGATTTTTGAGGTCTTGTGCTGCGATAAAATTTTAAGAAATGAAGCCACAAGATAGTGTTGATGTACATAGAAGGAAAGTAAATGAACAGATGGTAACTTATCCAAACACAAAGGTTCTCACTTCATTACCTTACTTTTTTGTGGCTGTGTGCATCAATAAAATCTTCCTCTCCATCGTGCTTCCTTTTCTGTGTTCATAAGATGGGGAAAAAGAATTGTACAGAACAAAGTTTTGAAAAACAGAATGAAACAGATGCTCTTATTTCCTTTTCAAATGTTGAATGAAACCAAACACGTCCTAAATTAGATCTTATTTTACAAGCAAAGAGGGTTGACAATATCAACAAAACTTTCTTAAAATTCATATATAACCAAAACGCACAAATTTCATAATATATTCAATGAAGCAAGTGATTCATTTAATTAAGTTGCAAAATGACAGCTTTAAGATCTAATACTTCCAATTCTGAATGACAAAAAAGTATCAGCAGAGAAAAATTCATCAACCTTTTCATGGTGTTTCTTGCCATGATAGCACTGGAATCATGATGCCCACTCTTATCTTTCATTTTTTCCTTGTCTTTATCTTCGCTTCGGTCCTTATGACGATGCTTGTGCTTCTTATGCTTCTTGTCTTTCTCTTTGCCCCTATCCTTATGTTTTCTATGCTTCCTCTCCTTGCCTTTAGACTCATTTTTTGATTTTCTAACAATGCTAGGAGCCCCCTTCTTGGCCTATTAATAAGATGACAAGACCAGTAATTTATAAAGTATATAGAACAATTATGCAACAGCGAAATGAAGTTCAAAGCAAAAGTTTCTTACTGGAGGCAAATCAACAGAACCTGTTTCCCTTAATTGAAAGACTTCTTTTAGAATATCTAGGTCAAAAGGCCGTATATGAGTAGTTGTATCTCTAGAGAAGGATGGGTTTTCAATAAGCTGATCCAACCGTAAATTATCTCCTTTTCTAATTTCTGTGTCTCCCACAACATTGTAAAGATAATGTGTGTCCAAAACTGACTCAGGAAGTGACCTCTTGCAGAAAAACTCATAGTGGGGTAGTAATTTGAAATTACTCAAGAGATCTGCAGCCCCCGTCAATTCCCTTGGTCCTAATGGTTGAAATAACATTGTATGAATGCAATGAGAAAAATATTAGCAGGTCATTTCACCCATAAATTGTTGAACGAGTCAGAACAAGAATGTTAAAAGCGTCTGAAATTGGAAAAGCCAAAAAAATAATTAAAATGAAACAATGGATTTCAAGCAAAATGGAGAGCATTGCAAGGATAGGATTAAGCTTTGTCTCAGATTCCTGAAACAGATTCTTATGGCGTTCCATATTTACACTTTTTTAGAACCTTAATACAAAATATTCGAAAAAAATACAACAAAAATATTGATAAAACATTTGAAGACCAAAAAATGTTGAGATATGAGAGATTTCATATATTATATACAAGAGTCACAGCAAAATGCCTTTAAGTCTACTCATAATGTCAATTACACAGCAAACTTGTCACACAAAATCTGCAGACATCAATGTGAAATTTTATGCTGAAAGGGAGAGAATTATGATGTAGATAAATGTCCCTCATATGATAAGAACAAAAATACCTGTCCCAAAATAACATTAAATTAAAATAAAACAAAATAAAAACCTAATTGTATCTTCCAACAATTAACAAATTGATCATCGTTACCAACATCAACAACCTGATTGGGGTGGCAAATTCAGATAAATAAAGGACTAGAGCTCAAAATAGAGGATAATAGAAGGTTTACAGAGAAAAGGAAGGAAACTCTAAATATAGATGTTTATGATTGAGTAATGGATGGCACGGAATTCTAGTTCCCAGGTCTCCATGCATCAGCTTCTTAAATAAATGCCAAATTTCAATGAGAATAATAATCCAAATCTCAAATAACAGTTCATCTATGATGAGAGCTTATTTCAAGTTATATGAAGTACAAAACTTTGTTGGTACATACATCTAGAATGATCTATGTTTAATACATTTTAAAGAACATAAGGATCTGAATGTAGCTTCATTGCAGCAACATGTTGCAAGTCATTGACCAGAAAGGCATCAAACAAAACTAAAAGCTTATCAAACTCATTATAATCGAGATATCCACAATTTCATCATATACCACTTACAGCTACTTCAAATGAAGGGATTTAAAGATCTCTAACAGATCACATAAACACCCTATTTTCCCTCAAAACAATATTTTACAATAAGAAAATCCTGTTCAAAACAGACCAACTAAAACAATGTTAGAAAACCAATTCAGTACGGCCAAAGCATCATCATACAGATAAATCCAGACAGAAACCTACAAAAAAGTCCAAACAAGATGCATTAAATTGCATACACGAAGCAAAGCACAACATGACAAATGATTACCTCCTCCAAACTTCTTTCCTTCTGGATCCATGTGTCATTCTTTCATGACATGCACCATTATCAACTGCACTTTGTTATAAAAATTTGTTCTTCATCAATGAATTTTTGGATTGCAAAAATAATAACAATAGTAATGATCAATTTAAGGATGTTTAAATAGAAAATCATCAAGATGAACAGACTCTATGCACCAGGGAAAAAACCAATAGTAAATCTGGATTTGAAAGTAAATTCTAGCCTTGAAAACTACCAATTCTTTCATCTGAGATTAATAGTCAGTTTTGCAACTGACCAAAAGGGCAGTGAATAATCTGCTTTTAAAAAACAATATTCTTATTGGTAGCTTGTCTGTCATGGACCTCTATTTTAAATTGAAATACTTCTTCAAAACTCAAATTTTCTTTTATCTTATTTACCTTTTTGATGTCAGTTTGTTGAATATAATACAAAAACAAATACGTACATATTCTGATGGTATTCCGATGGATATTTGTGAAAAGAAAGAAAAGGGGGGCAAAGAAAGAGCGAGAGGATTCACTGAATAGAACTCTGGATATCACTCAAAGCATAGGCATCTATTACAATCCATCCTACATTATAATGACCTTACACATATAACTACCTTTCAGCTTATTAATTAAAATTTATACATCATATTCCCACATATTCCCACCTCCGTTACATTACAATATTCTATCCACTTATACACAAAGTCAGGGCCAAGGGCCAAATATTTAAGGGGGGGAACATACTGGAAGAGCCCAGACTTCCCAGAACGAGACCAAACGATTAAGCTAACTAAAACTAAGTTTCGTAACAGAAAAACTCGAAAATAACAATGATAACAATCCGAAATTGATTTCCCCCGACTCAACATACGGATAAAGAATATCAAAGAACAATAACACAAAAAGAGCTGACATGGAAAAGAATCCAACATGGGTAGCAAAGGCGAAAAGCCTTACCAGGAGAAGTTTGAAGAGGAGGAGAACGGAAGTGACGCAGCAAAAATGGGGACAGGCAGCGGCTGGCGGTGCCTAGGGTCCGAAGTCAGGGAAGAGAAAAAAATAACAGAACAATTGAATCCGATCGACTCCACAGTAATTCAATGCCAAATAAGAAGGAATTTATGAATTTCCAAAAAAAAAAATTCATAAAGAATTTACAAATTTTGAAAAGGTTTTTATAGATTTTGAGATAGTTTTAACGAATTTTGAGATAATTTTATCTTAACTTGTTTATACTATTGAGAAGAAGTTCCTCCAAATATGTAAAATATTCACTATTTTTGGGGAAGTGAGTTCTTAAAATAACGGGTAACTCTTTAATATTTTATAAAATTTTTATTATAATAATTTATGAATTAAAAATTTTATTATCTTGTATATATTACAATTATAAATCATGTAGATTATAGTTTAGTAGTTTAAATTTATTTATTTTTATCCATAATACAAATTTTATTGTAATATTAAATATGAACCCTCAATTACGAGAAATTATACACCGTGAGCTAATTAATCCTATTACAAAAATATTGAGACTTTCACCTATATGCACACACATATCTATTTGTGTAATAGATGAAGGGGGAAAAAGTAACATGTGTAATAGCGACAAGGATTAATAAAGTCCATTTATGAAATTTGATCAAAAAAGTCCAATTTTGAAATGAAACCATATTTTAAAATAGATGCTGTCCTCAAATTTAACGGCAATGTTATCCTAGCTGCAACGTTATTTTGATTATTATTGACAGAAATAATTATAAAAAACTTAAAAATTGTCAGTAAAAAATTTATGAGAAAATTAATGTCTATCAAAAAAAAGTCCAAAGTATATAAACTTTCATATCCTACTCTCTCTCTAAAACGTGGAAGATACAGATTCAGATAATTGGTTGATGCCGAGAGAGTGAATGCTTGATTGTGTTCTACAGCATGTCAAAGGCCCAAACACCCTTTTCAATTATATTAGTGTTGAAAGCTACTTTTTCAATGTGATTTACGTTTCACGATGTAAGTTATGAGAGGGGTTTTATCGCGACTTGCGTGAACGTAGTTTTTCAATATTTTGACAAACAAAAAATTAACATATTGCCCATGGCACTCTCATTTAAACCTACAAGTAAATTTGTTAAAGCATTAAAAAATCACATTCACGTAAAGTGGAATAAAACTCATCTTGTATATTTATCTCATGAACCGTCAATATCGTTGGAAAAAATAGCTTTCAACACAAATTCAAATATGCCCTTTAATTTGACTATCAACGGTTAAAATTCTAGCATTTGTTACTTTATACTTTTTATATATTGTTTAAGTTGCGTTCAAGGATATTAACTTTAAAAGTTATTCCACAACCCTTAAAAGAAATTAGGAAGTGATGCTCTCTATATTTAAGCTAACCCTTCCTATAGAAGTATAAAGTGACAAAACTGATGACAGATAATAAAACTCAGCATGTTAGACAAAAGTAAGCTCTACATGATTTGCCAAACTTCATCTCACCTTGTCGGGTGTGTTTGGTTGGAGGGGAGAGAAAGAAAGGGAAGGGCAAACGTTCCCCTTCCCTCGTTTAGATCAAAATTTTGGAAGGAGGGGAGTTTAAATTTACCCTCCCCTCCTCTCATAAATCCTCATCTTTGCTCCCTTTTAAATTGGGTTTTTTCTGGAGAGCCAAATTTTTTTACTAGTTTACCACTCCAATTTTTCTATTATTTCATTAGTATCATTAAGGAAAAATATTATTATAATTTATAATATACTATAATAAAATAAAAATAAAGCTATTATAATAAAAATATATTATTATAAAATTAATTAGAAATATTAGTTATATAAATTTAACTAAAAATAAAATATAAAAACAAATTAAAATTTTTAAAAATATGTTTTTTGAACTTAATTTTATAAAAATAAGCTAAACAAGGTGATTCAATTTCCTACCATTTCTTACCCTTCCCTCTACACCATCTCTTCCCTTCCGACCAAATACACCAGTCATCCACTACTTCCAATAAAATGGTCTCCAGCTCCAGTAGCCTCCAAATTCCATTACCGGTACTTAAATTGCACAAGCAATGGAAAATCGAGAAATCATGACCCTTATGCAGAAGTGGTCCAAACATCAATGTTAATTAAGAACCCATTGAATTAACTAAGTTGTTTAACTTCTATGACTGATATTGATTGATGGGCTTCGACCGGGCACTCATTACGCAAACGGGTATTATCAATGGCGAAGCCAGGACCCTCAGACAGTGGGGGTAATTTTCTTATTTTCAAGCAAATGACAATGATGAAAATTCAGTGGGTTCAAATATTAAAACTCAATGGGTGCATAATAAAAAGCCCAACAATTATTTACATAAAAACTACAAAATTGAGTGGGGGCATTTGCCCACACTCAACGCCACATAGCTCCGCCACTGGGTATTACGAGTATTATATAGCTCGTTTGGAAACGCGTTAGAAAAATACTTTATGCAAGTCGAGGTAAATATATGAAGAAAATTATATCATTTTATAAAAAACATTATTTAACGTGTGTTTAAAGAGTGTAGAAGTGTTGCCAAACACCCCCATAAGCTGTTTGGCCAAGCGTTTGCCCTTGGATACAGAGACACAAACACTAGTGCCCTGTTTGGTACGCGGAACTGATTTTGATGGAATTGGAAGTGGAACTGGAACTGAGATTAAAAATATGTTTTGTATGTTGGAAAAGTGGGTATTATTTTAATTTAATATTTATATTTATAATGTGAAAAGACTAATATACCCTCTATACCAAAAAATTCCCTCCTTTCTAAAAAAATTCTTCCCCTCCCCCACAACCAGCTGCAAATTCCAACTAGCACAGCATCATCAAACACCAGCACCCGTCGGCCACCACGTAACCGTCGTCGCCGCATATCTCCGTCGTCGTCGTATAATGTTAATCTCCATCGTCATCGCATAATGAAGGAGGAGATCGAGAGATAGAGATTCTGGAACATAAGAAGATCTCCGTCGTCGTCACAGATCTCTGTTGTCATCGAGATTCTGAAGCATAACCAAATCTTCATCGTGGCAAATGGAAGACCTCCGTCGTCGTCATCGTCACAAATGCAAGCTCGTCGTCGTTTACTTACCTTTGTCATCATCTATCTCTGGCCATCGCAGATCTCATCATCGTCTACCTCTGGCCATTGCAGATCTTGTCGTCGTCTACCTCTGACCATAGCATAACCAAATAGTTATCATCATCGCCTTAACCGTCACCTTAGCCGCCGCCTTCACCGGAGAAGAAAAGGTTCATCACCAACCTGGATCTAGAGCCTAGTTCAAGGGCATAATGGTCTGAAAAATTGGGTTCCATTGGACTGATCCTAGTTCCATGTGGGGAGGGTTGGAAGTCGGTTCCATCATTTTTTATGGAACTAGGTTCCACAAGAATTCACTTCTCACATACCAAACAACCCTATTTTTCACTTCTCAACTCAATTCCGCTTCCAAGCTTCCATTTCCACGCTACCAAACGGCAACTAGGTAAAGTAAATTATTGGTGTTTAGCTCTCCTCTTGGTTAAAAGTCATTTTTGACCCAAAAGTAGCTTCAAGGAAGAAGCTATTCCTTTACACGGTGAGCCCCTTTTACACGAAGTAAGCACGATAAAGAAAAAGAGAAGAGAGGAGTATAAAAGAAGAAGAACATGAGATACAGTCAATCAGTAAGGGTATTTAATTTTATTTTTATTTTAAAATTATCATGATCTATATGAATTATTTATTTTGCCAACAATCTATATGAATTGTTACATTATCTTGTCCTTAATATGAGAGTCACATGATTTTTTGGAGAGATTATACAAGCTAGATAAATTGCTTAATTATAACAAATATTCTGAAATATTTATGTGTACCATTAAATAAAATATATACATATTAACTATTTTTATCATTTTATTTTGTCCAAAAATTATCACTATATATAAATATAATGTTTGTTCCTTTTATTTATTAATAAGATTCATACCCTTTAAGTTTTTTTCTGCCAAAACTTACTTCTCAAACATTATGCAAACATTTTTAAGTGAAGTTTCTTATATTTATTATGTGAAGTTTTCCAGTTACGCATGGTCATGTATGATATTTATGAAATATTGTTAGTTAAATATAAAACTACATGAAAAATAGGATATATGACCATATGTAATTGGAAAATTCAAACAATTTTATTTTTACTGGTATTTAATTTACACATATTTTTCTTTATTTTATTTTTTTATCTTTTATAAATTTATTTTTTTCCTAATTTTATCACAATATATAAAACTATATGTATATTATTTAATGAGACTCGTGTCTTTTTAATTCATCTTCCACACAAAATTACTTATCCAACATTTATCCAAACAAATTTTCCTTTTCATAAAGTGTCACTTCTACTAAGTTTATCCAAACATAAATCACATTACATCTTTTAACTCTACACAAATTTTTTTTTTCAAAAGACATTTTATCAAAAAGTTATTTCTTCAACCGCGTATCCAAATGGACCCTTAGAAAAGATTTTGATTATTGTTACAAAATCAAAAAGTTTGAGAGTAGAAGAAGAAATTGAGAGAAGAAAAAAGTGTATCTTCTTACTCACTTGGATGTATAAAATGCTTAGTACATATCCCTATTTATAGGGCTCAAGGTATTGATCATAAACTTAATGAGATACAAGAACATAAACAACTTAATTGTATAATTGAGAGTTATATAGAATACACGCTTAAAACCATTTAATTTGGGAGGTTAAAGAACATAATGTAGTGAAATGGAACCATATAAGTCATAAAAACGTCTACACCACACACCATAATTTATAACACTTCCCTTTATATATTCTTAGACAGACATTGTGCCTCATTAAAAACAATACTAGGAAAAACTCATTGGGAAAAAAACCTGGTGAAGTAAAAAAAGAGTGCATAATATTGTCTTCCATAATAGCAACATCACTTTATGTCTTTGAGATTTCGCATTTCAATACTATATATCATCTTCTCAAATTTTCTAGTCAACAATATCTTTGTAAACAGATTTACAAGATTATCACATAAGCAAATTTGCTGAATTTATATATCATCACTCTTTATGAGATAATGAGTGAAAAGAATTTTGGAGAGATATACTTTGTTCTATCCCTTTTGATATACATTTCTTTTAATTAAGCTATGCATGTTGTATTATTTTCATATAAGATTGTTATAATATTTTGACCCAAAACCAATCCACACATTGTTTGGATTTGTTGATTCATTGATTTTAGCCAAACACACTCTCGACTTGCCTCATGAACTGCGATTATTTCTGTTGATACCTTATTTTGATGATAACAAAATGATTTCAAAGCTTAAATTGTTGATGATTATGTGACTTTACTGAAATACTCGAGTTCTATCAAGTTTGTGTGAAAGTATTGAGAAATACTCGAGTTGTGTGTTTGAATACTCGAGTATCAAGGTTTTTCATACGTTTAAAATCAATACTTTCAAGCAACACTTGAGTTTTTGTTGAAAGTGTTGACAATACTCGAGTTCTTGATTTCAATACTCGAGTATTAGAGGCTGAAAATGTTTATGAAATCCAACACTTCAAGAGAAAACTCGAGTACTATGATGAAGTGTTGTAAACACTCGAGTGATCACTTTGTACACTCGAGTATT
>JANTPZ010127110.1:0-12413 GCA_025593235.1 Vachellia pachyceras | reverse complement strand
AATGGCAACTCATTTGCATAATGTCTTAGTTTTTTCAGGTAAGGTTCCATAGACCCAGTCATTATGGAATATACGTACTTAACATTTGGCCAAAGCTTAGGAATCAGACCAAACCAATTCACCTCTTCTAGCTCCAAGCAAGCAGCTTCTACTTTTAAAGCTAGAGATGGGTTTGGGGAAATTAGATTCAAAACAGCCTCTCTCATTTCGGTCATTTCGATTCTCGAGCTCAAACTTCCTTCTCTTATGTCATTGCAAATATCTCTCCACAGTTCTTCAAAACTGCGAAAAGCCTGCAATATGCTATAGACAAAGGCTGAAGTGATAAATTCTACTTGATCAGAGAAGTAGATCCCAAGCAGGAGATGATAGTAAGTGGATTGCTTATAGTCTCTTCCTGAAATCACCTCATCTGGGCTGCAAGTGAACGACTTTGTTCTCTCCTGTTTGATTTTGAACTCTTGGCTAGCATAGTAGTGTGTTGTGGCCGTTCCTACCCTTATGCCTCCTTTAGTTTGATACTGATTGCTGCTGTATATGAATTCAAGAATCTTACCTCCTTCTCTTATGGGATAAACCCTTGATCTATAGGCTGCTGCTAGAGTGAAGACTTGAAGGGTAGTTTGGGCGCTGTGTAGGGTGAAAGGTACAAGCTTTTGCCTTCCCTTTGTGGTTCCGGAACTGGAAAACCAGCAACACAAAGATAGATATTAGATCTTATTAGAAAAGTAGAGAGAGATCTTCCATTCAAGGAAACAACTTAAAAAAGAGTGGCCTGCGTCCTTTAAAGATTAATGTATAATGGGAAAAAGATACTGTCATGCTTAATTACTATAAACTCGTTCCCTTGCACTGCATCGTACAAGACAACCATCGATAAATAGAAAGAAGGAAAACGTATATATGGCTGCTATCTGATGTTCTGCATTCTGATTCCCACAAATATAGACGAAGAAGGAAGAAGACTTCGGAAATGTATTGGCTCATTACCTTAAGGAAAGAGCGGTAATGGTGGGTTGTCGAGTGAGCAAGGGACTGGTGTCCCCATCTGCAATCCTTTGGATAAAAGGCTCAAAATCTTCATGAGAGGCGAGGGGAACCACAGAAGTGAAAAGAGATTCCAATGCAATAGCGTCCATGTCGAGGATATTGTAGCCCCCCAGCCATTTGTTGAGATATTCCACCCCATGGTTCTGTTTCAGAATCTGGGATAAGATCTGCATCTGAACAGAACCCGCCTTCTCTGTTACATCTTCAAACCACCTAATGATATCGTGTCCATCGTTGCTGTTGCTGCCATAGCTAGAACTTCGAACTGGTTCCATTATAATGGGTTGGTGTTGGGGCATGAGGGAGTGGTGTGTACTAACAAAATTATTTTGGTGTTGGTAGGCCTCTGTATAAAACATATCGAGAAGAACCAGCCAAGGGAGCCCACTGGTTGAAAATATCCTTCTATAGTGGCTATTTTTATAGGGCTCTGTCCCTTTTACATAATGCTCATAACAAGCTTAATATTGCTGAGGCTGATATACCTAGAGTACGGCTGTCTATTGGCCACAAAAATTATTTATCATTTGAGAGAGGGAGGGAGGGATACTCTACAGGATAAAGATATATAAGAAGATAACTAATGACCAGGGCCCAAAACCACTGTCATGACAGCTGAATAATTTCTCTCCAATTTATTGTGTGCCACCATTTGAAAATGAAACCATACTACTCAATCTACCAATCATTTTTATTTATTTTTGCGATCTTTATGGCTTGGAGTGTTTGAACCATTCACTGTGTCATTTTTCGAATTTGCTAGCTTAGAATACATTCCAGCATAAGCATCTGTCCAGAACTGAGCAGAAAGCAAAGGAGGAAGCTGGTGAATACGGAAAGGTTGGTGACTTTTCCTGTCGGATTGTTGCATGCCTTGCTTGCTCAGATATCAATATTCCAAACATCATCCATATATCATCAATTCATATATATGTGATATGAAAGTGATAAACAGTCATTTTTCCATTAAATTTTGATTTTATCAGAAATATTTACACAAGTATTATGTATGAAAATCCACCTCTGGTCTTTCAAGAGTTTCTCTGGATCTGTAAATAACCACAGATGAGACCCGTTCTCCACCCGAATGCTTTGAATATTGCGTTTGTTTTTCGTCAGTACCACTTTGCGTTTTGACAGCCTCTGTTGCATGGCAGGTGAAATTCATGATTTCGCTAATCAACCCATTAAGCCGTCCGTATATAACCTTTTGGAACAATCATTATTTGTCACTTTGATAAGCCAATTAATCAGTCTTGGTTAATTCTAGAATTTAGTGATATGGTGAACACTAGTATTTGCAGAAGTGTCGTGTACGTGGGTCCCATAATTGGTACACGGTGATAATTGAGAGCTGATAGGTGCAATGCATGATGTTTTTCATTCTAGAGCTCAATAGAAAGTGGCATTATATAATTAACCTTGCTATCTCTCACTGTCAGGTGCCGTGCGAATGCGGGTCCCATTATTTGGTCTATGATTACCCTTCTAGAAGATTAGTAACTAGTAATTGTTTAGTAGTCTGTGCGCATAAAATAAGAACTCTTGTTCCAGAATGAAGCAATGTTGTGACTGTAGGAATTTGTAATGCAGGAGAACAAATGGAGAGATGATATTAGTTTGTAATGGTGTGATTTGGTCGGGATGATGAGCCTCTCTCATTGTCGTGAACCAAACATAGAATCTGCGTAAAAAGATATCATCGGGCCATTGTGTTGCAACATTTTGCCGGCCAAACGTCCAAGTGTGTGTATATGTGCCAATATATATGGCATTGACAAACTGAGATATTTTGGTTCACCTGTTGGTATGTGGGTCAAATTATTGCATATCCACATGGATCACAATTAACAAACAGCATCTTGTTGGGTCACTTTTTTCAACGAAAATCCATCCAAATTATGGCTATGAATGTGTCTGTCTTCATCTCCATTCATGGGTGCTCAAAAGGTCTGGTGCTCTCCTGGCTGCGTTTTGGAGTTTCCCAAGGGACGGGTTTGATGAAGAAACTGTAAAAGCTAATTAAAAGATGTGTTGCTCGTCCCACTGATGCGTTATTCCTTTTCTGTAAATTGTTACTACTATTCTTCCTGAGAATTTGGGGGGCACAGTAGAGTACATCTCAGATATATATCAGATGATGAGGAGCTGGAGCTTGTTGAAAGGAGTGGGTAAATGAATGAAAGAGAAAGTTGCTTTGGAAATAGCATCAGAGCAAATTGGGGGACTTAGGTACAGGACAAGGACCAAACGCAGGTTGAAATGGGCGTACAGATAGCAACATTTAATGAGAGGGACTAGTCACTCTCGACCAATAACCGGAGCTTAATTTGGATTTACATCAGATGTGGTAGGTACGGCAATAATGGATTTCTATTCATGCCGGAGTCCCGCACCAATAACCTTCCTGTTCCCATTGTTTCTTACCAAAAGAAATCACCCATCCAAAATCTGTCATTTATGATTGATACACCACATTGGATCAAATACATATATTTTATCTTTTCAATGTGCATACGAAAAAGTATTTCTCGTTTTTACTTCCTCGCCCCCACACTCAAAACTACACTTCCCCTTTACCTTTTCAACCATCAGTTTTTATTTAATTTTTTTATTATTAATTATTAATTATTTTCAAATTTTAAGACGCTCTTAAATATTTTCCCCCTGATCATACCCTTATCTTCACAGACTTTAAAATTTTAAATCTGCATTACTTACAAAGTACTTTTTTTTTTGCTTACAAGGAAAACAAAGTAAATAGCTCAACTAGAGCAAAGTCTTTTCCAGCATATGCCAAGAGCAAAGTCTTTTCAGATCATGGTTAGTTCTTAAAAAGTACTTTTTAAATGCGTGCTAAAGTATCAGATGATACTCAATTTCAACTTTTAATTTTTACAGGAAATATCACCCTCGTTGTCCTGTTTAATTTGCAAGATGGTGAAAGAACTTCACCCAAAAAAAAGATGGTGAAAGAAGTAAATTATTCCAACCAATAAATTTTACATGAATTGTCTTTTTTATAAAATCGTTTTAGCCTAATTAAATGATTTAGAAAATTGGTTATAATTACTTAAAAATAATGAATAAATGAATATTTTTAAGTATAGCTTTATTTATAAAGGATAAGATAATGAATCAATGGTGAGAAAATAGAGATGTAAAAAAATGCTAAATGCATTGAAAAAGGATTAGGAGAGATAATGGGTCAGTTTGGTAAAGCGGTGGAGAAGTACTTTTACCATTTACGAGATAAATATGTGAAGGAGATTATCTCGTTTTACGAAAAACACTGTTGAACGTACTTTTGGGGTGTTGAGAAGCTTTCCCAAACACCCCAATATAATCAATTGACTGTAAAATAGGTAGAAATAGATTTAACATTAAAAAAACCTATAAATGAAATCTTACGAAAAAGATCAAATAAATTCAAAAGTGGGATCTCAAAAAAATTAGAGGATGGAGTATATGTTAGGGATGGGCGGTGGCGTGTGTAGGTTAAAGGGAAGATTTGAAGCGTGGGCATTGGGAGTAGAACTTATGAACTGTGGCCACTGAAGGAAGCTTGACACTGATAGTGTCAGCCTCTTTCAAAATTGCATTCCAATACAGAGCCTCTGGAGTGGGATCTCCCAGGTGGAATGGAAGGTGACGGTTCCGCCTCACGTCATTAATGCATGCCTCTTTGAATAAAAAAAAATGGCACTCTAATAATTCATACTGAACTTCTGATAATGTGTTTGGGAAGTACGTTGGGAGAAATGAATTTACAGATTTTGAGGTATTTTACGGATTTCAAGATGGTTTTATAGATTTTGAGATGATTTTAATGAATTTCAAAATTTTTTTTACAGATTTCAAAATAATTTTATCTGAACTTATATGTACCGTTTGGGAAACGGTATTTTCAAACAAACACGGTTTGAACCCTCGATGCAGCGTTTAAAGGGGCCAACATTGATATGATCATGGCTTGAAATGGAATGGAGATTCGCCGTACACTTGAATCTTCAGTAACTCCATTCCCAACACCCTACGCTTATCCAACCATACGTGTGGTTGGGAGTTCCGTTTGGAGGGAGTTTTGTTAGTAGAAAGGGGTTTACAGATTTTTAGATGGTTTTACAGATTTTAAGATGGTTTCTATGAATTTCGAGATGATTTTTACGCATTTTGAGATGGTTTTATCTCGGTTTGTGTGCACCGTTGGAGGATTAGATCTTATTTGGCTTCTAATCCTGAAATTTAGGTTTTGTTTCAAAATCTAAGTTTTATCCAAGTACTCACATTTTTCAGAAAAAGTTATTTTGGATATAGAACCTCGATTTAAAACCTAAATTTTGAAAAAACTATTTTCTTGTCAAATCACACAATCTCTTTTAAATAAATTTTATCTTTCCTACTTTTTATTTCTTTATCTTTCCTATCTACTTTTCCCTCGAACTCCATAAAAACTAATAGCTTTCCAAACACAATCTTTTAAAACCCGCATTTTACTTCAGAATCCGTAAAAGTTATTCTTCAAAATCTAGATTTTAACTTGGAAGCTATTCTGGAAAGTTTCCAAGCCTTTAATCTTTTAAATATATGATCTGGAGTAGCAATTAATAACATAGATGGATTTCAAAATATTACTCAGCTGAATAATAGAGTTAATAATCACAAACGATTTAGTATTATTCTAGTTACCTTCTGGATTTTATACAGTTCACTAAAATTTATATCTACATCTTTATTAAATGAGAATGACATTGAAAAGGGGGATTAGGAAAAAAGACCCAGATAGCAATACAACTCTTATCTGGGGTTTCATTAGTTGCTGTTGAGTATTCATTCAAGCAGGATACTTATCTGATACTCTTACACTGCATGAACATTATGTATTTATTGCTTTCTTTTTTTTTTTGCCAACATGTATTTATTGCTTTCAATCAACCTTTCCAACAAAAATATCAGAACGACTGCGCGTTATTTATGAATATAATTGAAGCGTCTGTCGAAATCTGTAATAATTTTTTAAACCCTATAGAAGGAATACAATTAAAATTGTATAAAACCTAATTAAAAATTGCACAAAAGTGACTTTTTTTTGGATTTTATTTGCTGAGCATGTATACTCTCACTAAAGGCAATAATAGCTAAGTTACTGTCAAACACTAAACATGAATAATTCTTATAACGTAAGTTTGAAACTTTTTTTTTTATACTAGACCAGGGTATCCACCGACGGCAGCAGTGACTAATCTCCTTGCTGATTTATAGGCACCTCGATGGGTGGGACAGCTGGCCATAGATTTTAAAGGAACTGCATACTCACGATAGGATTTAACACGTTTGAAACTTGATCCATCTCATTGTGGTGAACTGACTCTAGCACGTTTTATTTTTTTTTTGGAATTATATAGCAACCAAAGATTTAAAGAGAGGCTGGAGGGAAAACAAGACAAGAAAGTAGGCCTAACAAAGCTTAAAAGAAAGGAATGGCCCACATGATGTGCTGGCCTTAGTTCTTGAGAAATTGATAGGCTTATTCACTATGGGTTTCTCTACCAACGGTTGGTTGGATCAAGTGGTAAGCGGTTTGTTTTAACTTAAGTAAGGTCTCGAGTTCGAGTCCTTGTGTATGCAGAAGCCACCGTTGAAAGACTCACCCACTATTTCCAAGTGCGCGACACGGGTCGGGTCCGGATTCCGGAAACCGGCGGAAACAAAAAAAAAACTATCGGTTTCTCTGTCATGGGCTTCGTTCTATTCCTTGCCCAAGAGAGAAACAATCCATTCAAGTTCACATTAGCAAATATGCACATATCTAGTATCTTAGAGTACCTTAAACAGGAATGTGCTTAAGGAAAAAAAATTTATGTGTCCCATGTCAAGAACAGTGCTTCTGAGTCTGATTGCTCACCTAGCCTTTGCAATGAAGAAGACGCCTAATGAAATACCTTACTGTGTAGTTTTACTTTTATATACATGGCAATGGCATTTGCAACTTGTATACCAAAACCTGGCCTCCCTGTTTTTCGTTGGTTAAGTGTAGCCTTGCTAAAATGTAGCATCAAGACAAGCCCGTCGTCTGGAAAGATTTTTTTCATTCCAGAATTCAGTGTGAAGCACTAGCTCCAAGTATTACATTAAAGAGTACTCCACATCATAAACAAATTAAATTCAAGGTTCTAGTCTTTCCTCAGAAAATCTAGGAAGTTGAACCAGCGAGTTCACACGGGTCACACCTTCCAAACCCAACCAGTTCTGATCTTCAGCTGATGCTGTTTCACCTTCCACACCAGCTGTTAGGCCACTGTATGTCTCGTTTTCATCTGAGGACCTCACGGTGAAGTTTCTCTGCAGAGAAGGCTCAAACTTTCGCCCATCGTCTGATTCAGTTGGATTTCCTGAATGGTTGCTCAGGATGGTGGCAGAAGAGTAGCCTTGATCGTCATAGTCAGATTCTGCATCCATTTTGCCGTCCAGAAATAGGCATACGACAGCACAATCATTCATCTTTGAAGTTGGATACTTGAGTTTCCACTCTCTAGCTGCAGAATCCACCAGAATCCGTGCCGCAAATGACCGTGATGGTGCTGAAAATACTATCTCAACCACTTCTTCATTGCTTAACACATCTCACACCTGTAGGGTTTCAAATGAGAATTAGAGTATAATTCGAGCATATAACTACAGAAGAAAGTAGGAATAGCACAGTAAGACAAACACTAACTTGAGGCAGAATGGAAAATATGTTGGTTCTCATCAAAGATATCACTCACTATAGCCGAATGGAAAACCTCTATATACAACAACAAAGCATGGTCTACTACGTATACACATACACACAAACATATGTATTAGTGTTGTTAATTTAAAAGTGCAATCTTACACAAAAATCTGCTTAAACTCAACAATCTTTGAAGCTGTTTGCTTTTATTATCAGTTGAAAGAGATGGTCTGTGGCCAGGGAATCAGAAGAAAAAGTTGTAATTGGTTATGCATAGCTTGAGGCCTTCGAGCAATTTTTTGACCACTCAGTTGCGTTTCACATAGAAACACACGTGAGGCGATTATGGATTATGATAAAGCTGAAAATGACCTGAGTCTTGACCAAAACATAACCGTTGATTCTATTCAATTAATGGCCAATGATATAACGGCACCTAAATGGTCAAAATATCAGTAAATCGTGGAAACAACTTGCATTCAAGATGTCTCAACCAGGTTAACATTTAATGGGTCATCATAACTGAAAATAACTAATTCGTATAACTGAAAAACAGGTTAGCTCATAGAATAGTGGATGATTTATTACCAAATGAACCCAAAAGTTGAGATTGAGAACTTTTACCCCATCTGAGGCGATAACAATGAACTGGTCTTTGTCTGTAAGAAGATGGTGAGAAAATTCAGGAATAGAAATCACCCCGTACTCTTTCAAGCAGAAGTCCCCAAATGCTCGAGCCATAGCCAGTCCAGGTGCATCATCAAATGGCAACCATACCCTACACACTTCTGGCTCATCTTGCAAAGCAAATACCCTTCCCTTACACCGTTTGATTCTTTCTGCTTCCTCTGCAACAAAAAACTTTGCAATGCGTATCTTTTATATATTATACAACCTAATAGATTCATTTGTATATGTTCTTTTTTTAGCAGGGGATGCTCACACACACATACATGACTATATATATATATGTAATGTAAGTTATTATTTAGATGTGCGATGGGCGAGAAGAGAAAGCATTCAAAGTATGATATAAATGCCATGCAAGCTACCCCGAGTTGATCAGCACGATCTGAATTTTATTTCATTAATAAAAAAGGATCTGAAATTAAGGTGCGTCATGTTCAGAGAGCAGCATGCAGTGTGGCAGTGCTGATACTGACGTGGATTTGGGGTTACGTGATGTGGCCGACATCTTTTGATGCACAGGAGAGAGATGTGCAAATTGCAGAGAATGATTTTAACAAGTGTGAAGACAAATTACATGTTGATCTGGGAATGATCAAAGAGATGAATGGATGTTTTAATAATGAGCATTGATGGTGATCAATCATGTGCAGCATCACTTAGCATGTTGATGGGTGTGGTTCACTGATCAACACTTGGCATGTTGATGGGTGTGGTTCACTGATCAACCCATCCCTTTAATTACTGTAAGGAAAATCAGTGTATTTGGTCATTGTAATTTTGATCTGATTGTAATCTAATCCACACAATTTAACTTGATACAATTCAATTCATATATTAATTTATTCATCCCCTTTGATCTGATACAATTCAATTCAATCAGTGTATTCTTTTGTTCATCCCCTTTATGCACTCCTCTTCTATCCATCAATGGAGGCAGTCTCTTACATTGAAATAGTAAATACAACTCACTATTAATTCATTCATTGCGGAGAATGAATGATTATTAATTATTATTATAATTGATTATGTGCATGTACGTAGGCTCATTCTGGGATGGCGACATGGCGTGCCCAACATCCTGAGATCCCCACCCTACAGTCCCCGCCCACTCTCAATGGTTCATTCCCCATCATCATCATTACATTACATTACACTCATCTATCTTTAATTTGCCTTCTAACATGTTCCATCGTCACCATTCATGCAACTCCCTCACCAATTACATGATTCCACGCAGCCATGCCACTACTGGGTCTGGACATGTTTCATTCCCTCTCCGCTGCAATTTTATGCTGCTCTTCATAAATTCTGAAATTACTTATTAGTTCAATCCAACCAAATCATCCATATTCACAATAATGTTGTTTGTATTTGCTGTGTGGAGTGATTAGTGGCGTAGCGAAAGAGTACGTGGATGGTGGTTGATTTGAGATTTGATGGGACGCGCGCGCGTGTGTGCATGGCATCCGTGGAAAGACCATCCTATCGTTACAATAATACCCTCCCCATGTCAGTCACAGTCGTGACGTGATGAATCATCATTAAACCCTACACATCCCTTCTCCATATTACACGTTTTGCCTGCCAAGTGATGACGACTCATCACCATCAAATGCCCTTTTTATTTCTACCTTACCTTGTGAGATCATCAACCCCTGCAACAACCCACTGTAGTACTAATAGTGGACTTTCTTGGGCCAGTATATTAATGGGCTTTACTCGCCACTCTCACATCACCAAGCCCACTTAATAGATCAAAGGGTGTCGTCGGCATCACATGATGGGCCGCTTAAGCTTTGTCATAATTGAATTCCATCTGTCAAAATTCTCGAGGGTGCTGAAAATTTCTGGCTGAGAATGATCATGAGCCAAAGTGTATCCATCACGAACGTTATAAAATTAAGAGATAATTGGTCATTCTTAATTGTAACACGTGAGCTGACCAATGTATCCTTCGCTCCAAACCCATTGGTTGCTGTCTGATCCATAAAACGAAAATAGAGATAAGGCGATAAGGCCACGTGGCAATTACCCCCCTTTCTTCTCCTCCTCCCTTCTTACCGATGCTCTCAGCTCTTGACGGTCCTCACCCTTCAGCATTCAGCATCATGGCCTCCGCTACCCTCATTACCCCAACCTCCACCCCCAAATCACTCCCTTCCACTAGGCCCAAATCCCTCATCATCGCCGCCACCTCCACACCCTCAGCCACCACCCCCGCCCATCCCCGCCGCCGTGAATTCCTCTCCATCGCTTCCTCCGTCGTGGTCTCCACTTCATGCCTCTACCCTCTGCTGCCAGCACTAGCTTCCTCGGACGAAGAATATGTGAAGGAGACGGAGGAAGTGATCAACAAGGTGAGAATCACCATTACAATGGACAGGAACGACCCCAATGTTGCGGAAGCGGTGGCCGAGCTGAGAGACACGTCCAATTCCTGGGTGGCCAAGTACCGGAGGGAGAAGGCTCTCCTGGGAAGGGCTTCGTTTCGCGACATGTACTCGGCACTCAATGCAGTTTCTGGACATTATATTAGTTTTGGACCCACTGCTCCAATTCCTGCAAAACGCAGGTCCAGGATCTTGGAGGAGGTCGACACCGCTGAGAAGGCTCTTAAAAGGGGAAGGTGAGCCTAATCTCACCCCACAATTCTCCATTTGACTCTGCTCCGTTTAGATTTTTGTATTATTGCATCCAAGACTCAAATCATAGCAAGAGGATCGTTTTCAGCAGAGGCGACTTTGCAGTTCTTGTTGGAATTACATATATGCGGTGTTTCCTATTCACATGATTATCCTAATAATTCTTACCGTTGATTCTGGTTCCACATTGCTCATCTTGTTCGTTCACATGTTCTCTCTTCTTCAACCTTCCCCTTTCCATGGACTGTAATGCACCGCAACTGCACAGATTAAGGTTATGTTTTCCCGCAACAGCATTTATTCACTTGGGTAAAGCTAAAATGATGCTTGACTGAATAAGATGACGTCTTTCGTATTGCTTGGGTTATTTCTGGAAAACCAAGCTGTCTATCAATCTCAAAAACATTCATTATGCAAGATCCCCCCCCCCTTTTTTTGCGTAACAAACTGGTAGTATTATAAACATTTGATATGCCGGGTTCCATAACCCAAGCGCCACTATATCATAATCCCTGAAAACATAGAAGTATATACGAGTAGAGTTTGGCGCAAAGTGCTTTAATTAATTAAAGCTCCACGAGGACTTTGGTCTTCGGGTTCCATGCTTGTGTTATTTCTAAACCTGATTCGGCATCTGGCTCGGTTCCACCCTGGTGTCATCTTCAATGACAAAATTCAGACACAAATTCGAGATGGAATTGATTGGGCTCCCATTAGTAGGATAACATTTTGTGAAAAGCCCGAGTAATAATTAGTTATTCTTGGTTTGGCAAAAAAAAAAAAAGTTATTCTTGGTACATAAATTTTTTTTTTGCTCAAATTGCAAACAAAAACGAAATTACAAACACTAATACGAAACAGTCCAAGCAACCAAACTAAAGGAAACATACAAGACTACAGTCCAACAGAAAAAACAAGCAATTAAAAGGTTAACATTGTAGCAGTAACATACTCCAAAGCCAACAATAAAGAAGACATTTGTCTGCGACGGAGCTCGGTGAACCCGATTGAACAGGTAAGAGTAATCTACTGAAGCTTTGACGAACCACACGGCTGTCAAATCTGTTTCCAAGAGAAACCATATAACATAATGGTTCCTGACCAAATTCCTTGAATGAAGAATCTCAAGGAGAGCATCAACCAAATAAATAGGAAGGAAAGCACACTTATCCAGATAATAAACGGTAGAGTCACTATTCCAATCCAAAGATGAACAAGGCTTCCGTACATACTGAAAAGGCCCATGATTTGCCAACAAAAGAATAGTGTAATCAATCACACTAAACAGGCACATGTCAAGCCCTCTTTTAACAGTA
>JANTPZ010127105.1:0-20777 GCA_025593235.1 Vachellia pachyceras | reverse complement strand
TGGATATTAATATTTTAAGAGAAGATTCTGGAGAGTCGATATAGACCGTTGGATCGAGTCGATCTCCACCGTCCATTGAGGAGGTGGAGTAGTATAAATAACCCATAAGGGGGCCATTTGTAACCATCCAAGCATTTGTGAATTCATAAGCATTCTCCCAAGCTCTCCATCTCTCAAGTTTCTCTCTTTAGGCTTTCTTAGTTTTCATAGCTAAGTTAGGTCCTTGGAAGGCTTACTAGCAGGTTCAGGAGCTTGAGTTCGAGCAAGACTTGCTAGGCCGCACGGAGCTTTCATCAGGTAAATCACTAAGCCCGTGACACCTGGCATTGCCCAATATTACATTAATTGGTTTTGCTCCTTTGACCCTTGATTTATTATCTAGCTAAAGCGTGGTTTTTCTTCTTAAAATTTAAACTTTGTCAAAGTACTTACATTTTTTAGAAAAATTATTTTATATATAAAACTTCGTTTTGAAACCTAAGTTTTGAAAAAGTAATTTTCTTATTAAATTACACCTTCTCTCCTAATAAATTTTCTCTTTCCTATTTTCTACCAATTTTTTACTTCAGGATCAGTAAAATTAATAACTTTACAGACACAATCACCTTTTAAAATCCTCATAATTTGTAAAAAATATTCTCTAAAACCTATATTTTGTCTTAAAATCCGTAAAAACTATTCTCCAAAAGACTTTCAAGTGAGCCCTAATTGATTTGATTGGGTCAAGTTAATTATAAGAAATATAATCTTTTGTAAAAAATGCCTGCAGTTAGATTTTTTTTGCTCCAATTTGCAAATTTATATTTTGCCTCCACTTTGCACTGTCTTTTGTAAGAAGCACATTTTAAAATTTAAATACGTCTACTTAGATGACTTAATGGTATATTAGTGTTTGACATCATTAATTAACTGCTGCATAAAAAGAACCCACCTCTTTGTTGAGATTAAAAAAATGAAGTTGAATTCTATCCATGTTCGTGTTTATTAAAAAAAATGTGAAAAGCAGTGCAATTTTCTAATTAATATCCTTATTTGTCTGTGTTCATGTTTTTTTTCTTATTTTCATGCTTTGATTGAGATTTTTTTTAAAAGAAATGAGTGCAATTTATTTTTAAAATAAGAAGCAGTATAATTCTTTATTTTAACATGACATTAATTAATTTCTCTACCATACCGAACATTCCTCACTATGCATGTGCATTATTAAATTATTGTTGAGAGTATCTGCAGGGATACTTTAAGAAAAAAAATGATAAATATAAATAAATGCCGTACGTTTAAATTTTTGGATCAAAACTAACTCTTTAATCATGTCTAACATTAAGTGGCAAAGTAATTCAAAAATAAAATATTTGAAATCTAGCACTTATTAAATGTTTGATG
Source organism: Vachellia pachyceras (assembly GCA_025593235.1). Lineage (NCBI taxonomy): Eukaryota > Viridiplantae > Streptophyta > Magnoliopsida > Fabales > Fabaceae > Vachellia > Vachellia pachyceras. The sequence continues at coordinate 19,394 of JANTPZ010127105.1, read as the reverse complement.
TTTCATGTTCATTGATGTTATATACAGAGCTGTCCCAGAGTAAAATCAACTAAAACCTTAAAAAACTCTTCCACCAAGCCTATCTCTTTGCATCGGCTCAAAGTGGCTGGGCTTAGAACATCGTGAGACAGTTCAATCCATATCCGGTGTGGGCGTTAGAGCATTGAGAGGACCTTTCCCTAGTACGAGAGGATCGGGAAGGACGCACCTCTGGTGTGCCAGTTATCGTGCCCATGGTAAATGCTGGGTAGCCAAATCTATACACATATTACTGTTTATAAGCATTGATTTTCGTGGAATAGCATGTGGCTTCATGCAACCATATTTCATCCTATTTAATTCATATGGCTCTGTGTCATGTGTACTTGAAGAAGATATGACGTAGATTTTGAAATGATTCAAGAGCGCCAAATCGAATCCATTTAAAGATGTTCCCTCCAAGCATTGACCAATGTTCTCCATATATATTACGATAAAGGATACGTGGTCGTCAGTTTCATGCATATTCGACCATCATAACAAAAATGTCTTTGTGTGTGTTTGAAAATTCCATCAGAAATGAGTTTACGGATTCTGAGATATTTTATGTATTTCAAGATATTTTTACTAATTTCTAAATACTTTTTACGGATTTTAATATGTTTTTATAGATTTCAAGATTCGTTGTCTTAATTTGCGTGCTCGTTAGAAAAAAGGAGTTCCCAAACTTCCACTTTGTCTCTGTTTGAGCCATTCCCTTCTCATTAACTTCTTCATGGCTTCACCTCACAAACACCTCTATCTCATATCATTCTGGATCAGATAATTATTATGGAACGTGTTCTTCCAGTAGGTAACGAACTCAAGTTCATGAAGATTGTTTTCCCTGTCAACCTCATCGTAAAAGATGTTTTGGTAATGGACTCCGCGTTCTTTTAATAGTTAGCTACTCGAAGGTCATAGGCAAAATCTAATCTCAGTTTTTCATAGTATTGATTACAGGAAACCTGCATGCTTGCCTCATTCAAAACTGAAGAAGTGCAAAACAAGTTCTTATAGAATTTATGTGAAGGGAACCACTACAATTTATCTGGCTTCATCATAAAGGAGGAGGGGTGGAGGTCCATCGTCCATGCCATATGGGGTTCGCCCTTTATTCTATTATATGTGAATCATCTGCTACACTATCCCGTCAAATTTTCAGCCTAAAAGTGCCTTCTGACCTTCCTTGGGGGCTGTTAGAGGATGATGACCTCTTTTCTTATCAACATGCATATGTCCTTAATTTGCTTACAAATCTGTAACATTGATGCGAATGATGCAATATGATAATTTTTCCAGCGCATTAGGGCGAGCGATTGCTAGTTCCCAGAAGCACTACTTAAAACTGAAGACAGACTTGTGTCTATACCAAATTTGGGATGAAACATCCTATTTAAACCTCTCGTGTTATGAACTATGTGTTTCCATAACAAAGCGAAATGGCCTGAAAAGTATAACAAGAGCAAATGCCATGTGTAAAAGCAATAAAATGAATTCTGCATTTACAAGGCAATGTAAAAGGAATAAATTGAAATGAAAGAGCGCCAAAATCCTTGGAAGTGGTATTAGAGAGAGTACCCAGAATTTTAGGAAACAATATGCCTATAACTTCTTCTGCCGTCTCGGGAAATATAAACCAAAAGCTTGCACTCGTTTTACACATGAGCCATGAACCCAAACTTAATTGTTGACTTGTCAGATAAAACGTCAAAAATATATTTATTGAGAATGGAGGGTAAATAAGCAGAGGGCAATAAGCCCCTCTATAGCAATAGAATGGAACAAAGGAAAAATAGTATAGTAATCAACTACCAATTGCTAAGGTACATAAGGAGAGTAATAGGCATGGATCGAGAAGAACAGATAGTGCAAGGGTAACATCTGAGCAGACTGATGAAATAATATAATAATACACATGGCTGCTTCGTTTTTTTTTTTTTTGGAGGGGGGGCTGTTGGGAGGATTTGGGAAAGAATTAAGGAGAAAAAAGGACCCCCCAGGGGGGCATAGGCCTGGAAAGTACCAACAAGGCCCAGCTTTGAATCCTAGAGGCTTTGTGCCTCTGTCTGTTGGTTTTTTTTTTGGTTGCCATTCTGATATTATTCCTTGATATAGGACTGGGTCTGTCAGCTGGTTTTGTACCAAATTCAGGTAGATCTCTACATTTCTGATACTGTTCTTTTATTAGTTGGTATCTAAAGAAGGTTTTCAATCATTGGGCAGTTTAAACACGGTTAAAATGGTACTGATAATTGCCAAACTGGGGGCGCAGACTAGAAAATAAATTATCAGATATGAATGGGATGTTGGGTGTTGAAGGAAGAAATGATAGCTTTTAAGGAGTTTTCCACAGCTATAAGAGTCCTGAAGGAAAAGCTCTAAATTAGGAGACAAGGACATCTGCTGAGTTCCAGGAAGCTGTCACGAATTATAAATCTCCCCAGGGCAACACATATTCTCAAAGCAAATAGTCTCCATAGTGCAATATCTGTACAGTGCATTCTCGAATGAGTATGGTAGTGCTTTTTAGATATTCAAGGGGAATTGCTTCATCTCAAATTTCAAGGGATCAAAACTCGTCATATAGACCCACGCCAGATATGATCTAACTCAAGTTTAATTAATGAGCAGTAAGCTGTAATCATGTTCAATTTTCTAATGGGCCATCCGGGGAATTCACCATATCATACTAACCATTACCAACTTCGAGGAGCTAGTTTCCCCTTGCAATAGTCACTAAAGTCTCTGCAGAACTGCCTTGATTTCATTTAGCAAGATAAAGATACCTCATTCCTTAGATGACATTGCACTCCAACCCATCACGATTCTTGCCTTCCATCTCATTCTTGGACTCACTCCAGCTATAACCAGGATCCTTCTGTACCTGTTTGTCATTCATCACATCTCTAATACGTGTTGCATCATCCCACCTTCCCGTAGAAGAATACATGTTGGCAAGAAGCACATAAGAGGCAGAATTTTGAGGATCAAGTCGAAAGAGTTCCTCTGCTGCTCTTTTTCCTAATTTGACATTAGCATGAATGCGGCATGAGCTAAGTACAACCTCCCAAATGACTGGGTCATTTTTGCATGGCATACTATCTAGAATGACTTCCACTTCATTGAACCTCCCAGCACGACCCAGACAATCTATAATGCAAGTATAATGATCTGCCATTGGCATGATTCCATATTTTTGCTCCATTGAATTGAATATTTCAACACCTTCATCAACCAAAGCAGAGTGGCTACATGCTGTTAATACAGCTACAAAAGTAATATAATCAGGCTTTTCACCTGATTGGATCATGTCCTTGTAGAGGCACACAGCCTCAACACCACATCCATTATGGGCATAACCATGTATCATTGCGTTCCAAGTAACAATGTTTTTAAATTGCATCATATTGAAAAAACACCTTGCTCCATCCACAACTCCACATTTACAATACATTTCAATAAGAGAGCTCCCCACAAATATGTCATCAACATAGCCTTCTTTTGTGATTTGTGCGTGAATCTGCTGTCCTTGCAGTAAAGAGGAAAGTTTTGCACATGAATTCAATATGTTAGTATAAGAAAACTCGGAAGGGCTGGTGCCGAATTCTCTCATTTGCTTAAAGAAAGAGAAAGCTTCTTGGTCAAGAGAATTGATTGAGCACCCCACTACCATTGAGTTCCAGCAAACAACATCTAGTTCAGGCAGTTTTCTGAATACATGCTTCGCCAACTCCAATTCCCCACATTTTGAGTAAACATTGATAAGACCACTGGCAACATATAGATCGTTATTTAATTCAAACTTTAGTGAGCAAGCATGAAGTTGTTTTCCCTCGATCAGAAGTCCTATTTCAGCACATGAAGTGAGAATAATCGCAAGAGTAGTCCGATCAGGATGTATACATTGGAACTGCATTTTTCTGAAGAGTTCAACTGCTTCCTTGTGATATGCATTCTGTATGTAGCCTGAGAGCATAGCATTCCATGAAGTCAAACTGGGGCATGGCATGCTGTCAAATATATAACGCCCAGTACCAATATTCCCAGACTTGACACATGCTGCTAGCATATTAATATAAGTAACATCATCTGGTTTAAATCCATGTGACTCCATTCTTTGTAGATATTCTAAAGCTTTCTCACTATTGTACACATTTCCATATCCAGCAATCATTATGTTCCAAGAAACAACGCTCAGTTGGGGCATGTTAACAAAAACATTTTCAGCGCTCTTCATGTCTCCACTTTTTGCATACATATCGAGCAGTGAATTGCTCAAATGGAGGTCCCTTTCAAAACCTAGTTTAATTGACAGTGTGTGTATTTCTTTTCCCTGAACAATTGGTGAAAAGCCATAATCTTGACCATAGAGACCAATTTCCTCAAATCCTCCTTTTGAACAGACACCCAAGATGGTTGACAATGAGACAGAATCAATATGAACACCTTTTCTCAACATTAGCCTGCACACTCCGAAAGCTTCCCCTACCTGATTCGTCCGAGCTAATCCACCCATCATTGTAGTAAAAGAAACCTCATTAGGATCAGGTATGTCCCTAAAAATATGGATTGCATCCCTGGCAAGTCCACACTTAGTATACATAACAAAAGAGCATTGACAACATACAAATTTCTGTCAAGACCAACCTTGACCACAAGACCATGGCTTTTCTTGCCAAACTCGGCATGTGCTAAAGCACCGCATCCACTAAATATGCTAGCAAATGTAACGTGGGAAGGTTTAACTCCTTCAAACATCATTGAGTCAAAAGTATCCAACGCTTGCTTTTCAAATCCAGTTCGCACCATTGTGCTAATCATAGTGTTCCATGACACAGTGTTCCTTTCAGGCATTTGAAGAAACAATCGATAAGCATCGCGCAAATTGTTATGTCTGCAAGAAGAACCCAAGATGGCATTCCAAGAATATATGTTTTTTTGAGGTATTTTACAAAACACACGATAGGCCACACTAACGTCATTACACTTGGAATACAATTCAATTAGGTGGTTGGAGAGAAGGGTGTCAGCAGAAAGGGACAGACGGAAGATTCGTGCATGGAGAACCTTACCTGCTGGGAGAGCTTTCTTGCTAATACACAGCTGAAGAAGATTTGCCAAATTGGGAATATTTGTTTCCATGACATCCGAGCAACAACTACAAGGTTAAATTACAAGCACAGAAGTTATCATAAATGTTCAAAATGGATGAAATTCTACATCTTAAAAAACTTGATGCAAGTATCCTTGACACTCCCAAATTATTTATAAAAAAAAAGTTAACAGGAATTTGTAAATTGTTTTTTAATTGACCAGTATATAATACTCAACCTTTTCTTCGCCCTTCCCATGCAGCCTCTGCTTGTTACAATTAATGTGTTAGGATTTCAAATCATCAAAGTTACTAGTGGAGCAATAATTCAATCGGTATCGGGTAGCAATAATTTTTCTCCTTCTCAAGGATATATGAACCTCAGCAAAACTCAACCCTTACATTTGAGGTAAATTTCTATTTCATCCTTTAATTTATTTTCATTTCAATTATACCTTGATTAAAAGTAATAGTTTCTTCCTAATTGATCACACTGAGCATGTTTTTACAGACAGAAAGTCCCTACATCGACTAAAATAAACATTATGTCATACTCCAGTCCCACTAAGCTCACCTCAGTCGACAGGCCAATAGAGACTCCTATTCCATTTTTATTAGAGCAAGCTACCATGTCAGTCCTTGAAGCAGACCACTCATCGCCCTAAACATTCATTGCCATCAATTTGTCCGAATGTTCAAAGGAATACATCAGCGGTTGCCTGCTACCATATGGTCTTAGCCATATGGGATGCATCTCCCACCGTGGCTCATCTTATATGCTAACATGGACACACGATATTTCACACAGCATGTCAGACCAAAATGTAAAATGTGCCGTGAACAGAGATGGCCCCATTGTAGCCACCAAGAGGAAAGGGATATGCAGTCTCTAGACAGCTACCAAACAAAAATAAAAGCAAGCCCCCCTTTAGCTGAAAGGACAACTGCGCTGTGATGTGGTGGTACAAAATGGTTGCCGCAGGCCATTAGTAAACGACAGAGGACGAGCAATCGACAGCGTTCTCGCAACCGACAGAGGACAAGCAATCGACAGCGTCTCGCGCAAGCTCGACAGTGGACGGTGGAGAGACGATCGGACGGAGGGACGATGATGACGGCAAAGATGATGAGGGAGGCGAAGCTCGACAGTGACAGCGGAGAGGGTTTGACTCGAAGGAAGAATGACGGTGGACTGGGCAACTGGTGTCTAGTGGGTTTACTTGTTGGAGTTTTTAATTTTTTCAGATTTATACAAAATAAAAAAATAAACTTGACATTGAGATAATATTTAAGGTTGGTAAAACGAACCTTGCAGCCCGAATCTGCCCGCCAATCCGCCAAAAATTAAAAACGTTTTTTTTACAAATTGGGCCTAAAGTTATGCTCAACTGGGTTAAAGTTTTGCTCAGCCCAGTTTTTGCTTGCATTTTCATTGTTTAGCCCAGTTTTATTTATTCATAATATTTTTAAAGAGGCCATATGATGATTGGTTAATACTTAATCATCTGAACCAAATGTTAGTTGTTAGTGACATAATTTTATTTTTCTTTTAATAGAGGCAAGCATTAGTAATTGTTTTTGTCAAAACTTAAAGTTAGATACTAAAACACAAAATTCCCACAAGTTCATGTAATTGTTTTTGTCAAAACCAGAAACCTTTTCTTCAAAGTTCAAACAAGGCATCCATCGGAAACACGTAAGCAATTGAATATGTTTCACTGCTACTTGCTATCACCCTCTTCCGTAGTCAAGGTTTGTAGCATAGCCTCACGCCTTCACCTTCAAGAACAAGAAGTTCACAATTCTTGAAGCAATTCGTCTTAAACTTTGCACTAATAAAAAAGACAAAAGCATCAGTTAGAAGCAAAACTCTTGAATCATTCAACAAATGGCAACAGGAATATGTCAAGAATAACTTACAGATATCAAATTTTATTTACTCTAAGATTAGTTGCTTGTACTTCACTAGTTCACTCATAATTTGATCTCCAATAAAGACTGGGAACTTAAAATTCAAGCTTTGAGATACATATACATTATACAGCTCCAGGCTACAACTATCCACAGGAGTCGAAATGTGGTGGAGAGGCAAGTCGAATAAGGAAGAAACGCTTCATCAGAAAAGTTTTCACAAGAGAATCAGAGTAAACTATCAAAGGTGATAAGTGATGACTAGTAAGATTCTGTGCAACTCCCAAAAATGATTTCCAGAGGTAAGCCCAAAAGAGGAAATGAAGAACAACATATTAACATGGAATAACATAAATAAATAACTTTCTTTGAAGCTTTAATTATCCTCAATGACAATGTTTGAAGCTTTGTCTGAAACTGCCATAGGAGGAACATTTTCCTCTTCCTCAAGATCTTTATCTGACAATATCATATCCACACATAGTAAAAAATAAATGTTAGATCAATCGCACTTTATAAAAATAAAATAATGTTAATGAGATAAATGAGCAAATATGTTTGTTGATAAATACTAGTCCATGGAAAACCTAGAAGCCAATTGCGAGTACAAATAAGAGCTTCAACATTAGATGGAAGAAGACGGTTTCGATACTTGGTGAGAACTCGTGAACCAATGCTAAAAGCAGATTCACTAGCAACAGTAGTAATTGGAATGCTCAGAATATCACATGCCATCTTGGAAAGACAAGGAAATCTAGCTGAGTTAGTCCTCCAATATTCTAAAATATTAAATCTTGCAGATAATCTAGGATCAAGTGTGCTTTCTTCTAAATAAGAGTCTAATTCAGACTTCTGAACAAGTGCGGTGTTTTGATTCTTGAATGTGATATAATCCTACATCATACGATAAGTTAGTAAAGGAAGTGTCAATGAAAATCAAAGTAAAAGATGATATTAAACTATCTAAGAATTTAAAACTTACATAAAAAACATCCATGTAGTTGCATTCATCATCTATGGAGACATTAGCTGTGAGAGTGGGTCTCTCTAATACAGGTACATAAGAACAACTTGCTTCATCTCCACAAATGGTTAAAGATGACGGTACAGATTTGCCCACATCTTTATACTCATAAAAAACACAATACAATTTCCTCCTAATATGTTCAACCCTCTCAGAATAATTTGCTGGATCAAGTTTTGCAAATGTAAACTTGATGATATCAAGCTTCATCCGAGGATCAAGAATAATTGCAAGTGCAAGAATGATACTATAGTCACTCCAATATTTATCAAACTTTTCAAGCATTCTTACAGCCATACCTTGAATAATAGAATCATCATGATGCATATGTGCTTTTAAGAGCAACTCAATTTTTGATATTTGCGTAAAATACATGTTAGAGGTAGGATATGATGAACCAGAAATTAAATTTGTCATTATTGCAAATGGCTTCAAGAATGAGCACATTATCTCTGCTCTAGACCACTCTTCATTTGTTGGACAATGATGGAAATTAGAATCCCAGAAGGCCAAGGTAGCAAAAGCACAACGATATATAATTGCACTATCAAACATTGCATGTGTCGAATTCCATCTAGTTGGGACATCTAATTTCAATCCCATTGTAGTGTCAATTCCCCAATTTGTTCAACACATTGCTTAAAATTTATCATCCTTGATTCTGATTGCCTTACATATCTAATACTCTCCCTGATATTGTGAATGGCATTTTCTATTATTTTCAAGCCATCATTAACTATGAGATTCAAGATGTGGGCACAACATCTCACATGGAAAAACTCCCCTTTGCATATCAAGCTACTAGTCAAATTCAACTGTTGTTTTAGTAAATTTTGCATACTATCATTTGCTGAAGCATTATCTAGAGTAATCGAAAATACTTTCTTATCAATCCCCCAGTCTATCAATATATCTTGTGCCCTTTTAGCCAATGCAACCCCAGAGTGAGAAGGTTCCATTTTAGAGAATGCAAGTATTTTGTTATTCAAAGCCCATTTATCATCCACAAAATGAGCAGTCAAACAAAGGTATCATTCAGTAGATATTGAAGTCCAACAATCAGCAGTTAAACTAATTCTACCAGGACTCATCACTATCTTTTTCTTTAGAATCTCTTTCTGGTTCAAATAGAAATTCCAAACATCTAGCACAACAGTTTTTCTAGTAATGCTTCTATAATCAGGATTTAAATATGCAAGTAAATCTTTTACTGCTTCATACTCAACAAAAGAATAAGGGAGATCATGTTTAATGATAACATAAGCAGTCATTTCTCAAACTTTGTTAGAATCAATTTTTCTAGCTCTAACATTCCTAGCTTGGTCTAACATCATAGCACCAACATCCTTGTATTTTGGAAGTAAAACACATATGTTAATATGACGACGAAGAGTTGAAGTCCCATAATCCTTACCTCCAACAATATATTCTTTTCCACACCCATTACATTTAGCTTTTTCTTTGCCATCCACTATTCCAAGTTTAGTAAAATGCTTCCAAACTTCATATGTGTTTCTCTTTCGCTTAATTGAACTGCCTTCTTCTCCAGGTTGTGCTTGTGTAGACTGATTATCTGCATTAGCCATGCCTGTAGAACATACACAATAACACAAATAGTAACATATGTAGTTCAATATGAAAATTGTGTACACTCATTATGAAAATTGTCAATGTAGTTCAATCCCACTTTCAAAATTGTCAATGCATTATGAAAAAAGGTTTCTTAGTGTTAAGTCATGCTTAAAACTAATATTGTTCTGATTTGTGTGTGCACTGGAATGCAGGTATATACAGAAATGTGAAGCAAGGGCAAATATACAGAAATCAAGCACACATGGCAACAAAATGTGAAGCATCCATGACACTAGCACACATGGCAAATATACAGCACACATGGCAAATATTATGCATCCATAACAATATTATGCATGCTCTTCAGTAGCAAGCGCACAATATTATGCATCCTTGACAATATTATGCATCCAGAAATCAAGCACACATGGAAAATATACAGGTATATACAGAAATGTGAAGCATCCATGACACTAGCAACGTTCCCATCAAGCACACATGGGATTAGAGAGCATAATACAGAAATCATAACAATATTATGCATGCTCTTCTATACAGAAATCCGAAGAAGAAATCAGAACAATATATGCACAGCTCTAAGTACAGTTGAAATAAAACCCAACACGGCAACACCAATCATTTTAATGGAAAATTATACCTGCAAGCGAAATGGATATATGTCAAAGCGAGAGACCCACTGATGAAGGACTCCTTTTTCTGCGACGAAAGGCACACGCAGAATGTGAGAGTGTTTGGAATCAATGATTGGTTCTAACTCTTGATCACATTTGGTTCCTCGAGCATCAGGATTCAGGTATGAGCCTTGTAACCTGTCATGAGAACAAGATTAATAGTTTGCTGTTTGTCAAGTTGTGAAACTTACAACAAGAATTTACAAGATAATTCCTTGGCAAGTTGTGAAACTTATAACAAGAATTTGAGGCTTCACAGTTGGATTCACCGTCGACGATGGGGAAGTGAAATGGGGAAGTCAGAAAAATATACTTGCAAGCGAAATGGAGACTGGAGAGTCAGAGCGTCGCCATCGATGATGGAGTTAGGACATAACTCGAACAAGAAGACTGCGATCGGCCGACCTCGAGCGCACGCAGACGCGAACGGCGTAAATGGGACTATGGAAGTAGCAACTGTCGAACTGGGAAGGGAAAGGGAAGCCGGAATCACGACACGACGAGAGAGAGAGAGGGGATGGAGCTAGGCAGGGCAGTGAGGTTGGACGGGAATGGGAGAGTGGGAGACCGAGTCACCGACTCACGGCCACGGGAGGACGGGAATGGGAGGTGAGGTCTGCAACTGGCAACAGCTCTCAGTGCTCTGCCAGTGAGCCAGTCTGGGAAAAGTAGAAGTGGAGATTGGAGAATGGAGAAGAACGACAAGAAGCCAAGAACCGAGTGAGCAAGAAGCCAACTGAGTGCTGAGTGTGAGTGACTGACGCTAGTGACGCAGCTGCATAGAGCCATAGACTGAGAGATGAGACGAGACTGTCAGCCTGGGTTTGTGTGCCTGACCCCTGACGCGACGCCTCATGTCGCGCCTGGTGTATGAATTTTTTTAAGAAAAATATATAAAACGGGCCAGCCCGCTAACCCACGGGTTAGCCCGCTCTAACTCGCAGGTTAGCGGGGCGGGTTGAGAGAACCTGCCCCCTTTTAGGCTGGATGAAGAAATGGTGGGTTGAGGGGTTGGGCCCGCGGGCCCAACCCGTTTTACCAACCCTAGATAATAATACGTGAGCTTGGGGATTGGGGTATCCAACTTGGGACCGTGAGCCTTTTCCAACAACTCCCTGACTAGACCAAACTTTTGCAATGAAAACCGATACAATATATTATATAAAAATTAGTATACATAAAAAATCATAAAAATATTAGGTGGCACAGACAGTTCGAGGTGTGCCCGTAACAAATAAACCCATCCGTTACGGGTCACTTTTAGGGAGGCTCAAACCGGTAAATTCACAGGCGGGTTTGTTGGGTTGCGAGCCCCTTGCTCAATCCCAACTTTTAGAAAATTAATTGAACGAAATATTTATTTTTTATAAATAATTTATCTAATATTTAATGATTGCATAAATATTTCAAAATATATAATAATTAAAATAATTTTTTTAATTTTTTTTTAAAAAATCAATTATAGCTTAGAAAGTGAGAAGGGGGAGGAAATTCTTTAAAAAAAAAGTAATTATGGTTTATATTAAGAATTGAAAAACGAGGAGGGAGGAATCCACTTTCCAAGGGTGGTTAACAAATCACTCAAATTTATAAAACTCGACTGGAGGTAATTTGCTCATGTTTGAAATTTAAATTTAACTTTCTGGATTTCTTAATTATTAAGATAAGATTAAACAGATATTAATTTCGCCATTTAAAAGCTGTGTCATTCAATTGTTAATGAGTATGATGTAAGATATGACATTATTAACAAAATTAATCCAATAATATATATAAACCTAACCTATGGTTTTTTTTTAAAATGTATAAGTGTTTTATATAAGAAAGGTTAAAAAATATGAATTGGTATTGAACCGACTTATGCAATGGTTTAAAGGTTAATGAGTTAGATCGAGATTAACCTGGGGTTAAATCAATCGTATTAAAGTAAAAAAATTTAATTGACAATATTAAAATACAATTTTAATAATCCTTAATTTCAGAATATTTATAAAGTTACTATGGATAAAAAATATGACATGATCTCTTGTTATTCACATGGATATTTGCATGCAAAAGAATGCACACGCTGATGAGATTGCTCCTGGTTCAACCTTTGGACCAGGCCGGATATTGGATCGGCTTATCGGTTTCCTGTTCGAACCTACTGATCCAATCTATTTTTTAATGGCTAAAGTATATTTTTAGTCCTTTATGTTTACGTCATGTTTCACTTTAGTCCTTTAAGTTTAAAAAGTGCACTTTCAGTCCCTCAAACTTAATGTCGTTAGTTTCTCTTAACGGAAAATGCTCACTCATCAAATTTAATCGATAACTATACAACAAAAGGTTGACAAAACATACTCACATTTTAATTATAATTTAATAATATAATAAATTTAATATTTTAAATTGTGTAAAATAAAAAAGTATTTAAAATAACAGCGTTAAATTTGATGAGTCAGCGATTTCCGTTAGGAGAGACTAACGGCGTTAAGTTTGAGGGATTAAAAGTGCACTTTTTAAACTTAAAGAGCTAAAGTGAAACCTGAAGCAAACATAAAGGATTAAAAGTATACTTTAGTCTTTTTTAATTCATTGTATATAACTGACTCAATGTTAAAAAATTTTATATATTTTAGCTAAAAATGTATAAGGAATTATTGATTTAGTTAGCTGGATGAATTTCTTTTTGAGAAGAGATGCATATTCTTCACATGCTAATTCTAAATCATCTAGATTCTACCTCACTGGAGAATATTTAGCCAATTGACTCCGACACATGCATAATTATTGCAATCCAAAAAAAAAATTAAAATAGAGTTGTACATGGACCATAACTAATGGTTATAATTTTTGGCACAACATTTATAATTAATTCTAGAAGTAGTATCAAAGCAACACCTCATGTTGTCAATATGACATCTCATTAATAATGTCCAAAACAAGACAAAAGCTCAATAATGAGGTGTTGTCAATACAGTATATGGTGTTGTCAATATAATGATCTCATGTTGTCAATGTGACCTCTCATTAAATATTTTTTCCATGGGACCATTCCTTGAATATTTTACTTATTTGGGACCAGAAACTAAATCTCCCAAGTTTATTTGCCACCATTTGCATACAAAGTTGATACAGCTCCATTAATTGTTGAGAACGTTTCTCATCACGACTGAGAAATATACATATAACTTGGAGCCTCTAACTTAGATACTAAGATGGTTTAAAAATTATTAATTTTTCTTATTGGAATAGTTTTGTTTAAACCATCAAAATTTTGACAAGGTCGGTCCAAACCATACATGTTGGAATATATTGGGAGATTTTTGCCTAATTTTTAGTCAGAGAGACTACCTACAGAATAAGTTACAGGTCTTCCAGTACCTAAAAGAGATGAAGTTCTTGGGGTGAAATAAGTAGGTGGAAGACCCAATTGAGAATGTTGGGAGTGAACACCCGGACTAGTGCGAAAACATCATACCAACTCGGATACTTCACATACATGTCGCCTCGACACGCACCCGACACGATCAATCTTGCGAATTCCTGGACAGATCCACCACTCACATGCACCTACAACAGTTCATCAGCAACAATGCATAATTTGTTCATGAATAAATCAGTCTCATCTTACTAGGTGGAGTTGATTATATGTAAAAACTAAAACTGGGTAGTAAATATGAAAACAATGATTAATGATATTGAACATAAGAAAAAAAAAGCTCACTTCTCTTTCTTCTTTCCACTGCATATCAGCACCGTCCTCCATCATGAACTTGCCACTTGTCATTTCACTTCCAATCCAACCATGAGTTGCTATGGTAACTCCAACCTCATTTTTCAGTTCAAATCTTAGTGTCTCATAGAAGTTCACTAATGCAGCCTTTGCAGCCTTCCATATACACAATTACCACACAATCAAAACCCAAGTACATTCTCTTCCACTCAACAGGAAAATGAGCCTACACACACTCTTAGCTAGTTTTTAATCTTGCTCTTATCCGTTATCACATCAGCAAAATTCCAAGCTAATGTGTAAAATTGTCTCTCCCTCCACAAACTTCACCAGTATTCTTGTTTTTGAGTAATTACTATCTATCTTATCTTGTCCTGTATTGAGATCAGTGATTTTGGCTTGTTCATGTACGTGTCTTGTTGCCATCAGTATATATCAAACCTTTTGAGGCAATTCCAGTTTCATTTGATTGAGCCAAAAAGGTCGAGTTTTGGAACTAACTGATTCCTAATGCACTAAGAAAAGCAAGAAGGGTTTAGATTTTAATTATGAGTTAATGGGAAAGTAGACTTACAGCATACAAGCTCATCCTTGGAAGAGGCAACCAATTTTCGACCGATGCGTTGATAATAACGCGGCCATGGCTCTGATGAAGGTAAGGAAGAGCCACAAATGTTGGGTAAACATTACCCCAGAAATTGATGTCCTGAGATTTAATGAACATGTTTAGACCACATCGTTAATAACTAGTAGTATTTCATAAATTATGAGATTTATGGTTATCCCATGCTTTTTTTTTATTTGGGGGGGGGGTGATATTCTGCAAATTTGTATGTTCTTACCAGAAGAAGAGGGAAAACCGATGTGTCTGCAGCTTCTTCAAAGTAGAATGTGTGTCCCAGACTTACTGTATTCACAAGATGATCCACTGCAATATATAAAACACAAACAAGCTAAGATAGTTCACTATAAAATCAAGATTTCAGTCTTGATTATTATATTACTGATATTATACACACACATGCTCTCACAATGATTTAGTGGGGCAAACACGTATAGCATCCAATCACAAACGGGATGAAACTTAACTTCTTCCACTTATAGAAGAGCTTTCATGTCATTAGATTACAATGTCATTCACGATATTTATATTTGTTGCTAACTACGATGTTGATACAGTTTTCAGAGTCATCAAGTTCTGTCTCTATTATGAATTCCAAAGGTAAGAATCCATCAAATAGAATGCCCTTGAACTTTAATTTATTTAAAAATATTCCCTCAGCTTTGGGAGGCAGAAATATTTGACTGTACTATGAGTATTTGTATACACCACACACACACATATATATTATAACACATACCACGGCCAAAAATACTTATGGTTTCATTCACAAATCTCCTGCATTCATCTTCCTTGACCACATCTGCAGCCATGATTATGACGTGGCTTGCGCCTATTAGCCTTGCGTTCTCGGCAATCCATCGCAGCCGTTGCTCCCGGCGTGCCACCAATACTAGATTAGCTCTCCTCTTTGCATATTCATATGCAATTTGCTGTCCATGATTCAAATATATAACAATCCAGCACATTAATTCAGATCAAAATTATAAAAATATATATAAATATTCCTGAGAGTAAATGATGCTGCTTGATTTACTCTTCTTCTCTTTGCTTATTCATATACGCATAATTCACTGTCATTTTTCAATCCTATATATAGCTTCCACATTTAAAAAACAGAAAATGGAAAATCACATAAAGAAAACACATTATTCCAAACAGTGAAGATTGCTTGATCTGCTCTTCTCTTTTGTATATTAATATATACAATTTGGTTCAATTTCAAAACAGAAGCCAAATCAATCAACTTATTTTTTTTTAAGAAAAATTACATGCTACTAATAATCCCTCATTATATTTCTCTGTGTGTTTTGATTTGGTTCACTTTTCTTCTTCCAAAACCAACAGTACAGAAATTGATAACTTTTAAGCAAAATATAATTCGGAGTCTTACAAGATTTATACATAAACTCCAAAAATAAGCACTACCAGAAAAATGTCATTTAGCGACAGAAAAATCCATCATTAAATGGTTAGTTTCCTTCAGAAAATTTCCATTTAGCGACGGAAAATATTAGCGACCCTCGTTTTAGCGACGGAAAATAGCATGGATTTTCCGTCGCTAAATAGCTTTTTTCCAGTAGTGAAGATCTCTCTACCAGATTGATTCACTCTAAACATGTTGTACATATACACTCAGTATGATAAGTAACATCATATATAGATATGTGTGTGTCTAATTGGTGATGAGTCATCTGATTCTGGAATTGCTTAATTTTGAAAAACTCAATCTGGATTGGTTAGGATTGAAAGAGAGATCAAATAACTTGCCTCTCCAATGCCAGAAGAAGCACCGGTGATGATGACGACCTTATCATCCATTTCCTCACCATTAAGGCTCTGATAAAGCCACTCACAAGCGTTGATGAAGCACAGTGCAGGCCATGCGAAAGCCAACATGGCTAAACTCACCGGAGGGACCACCAAGTTCAGCACAGAGTTCATCAAGTAGTCCATGGTTGGCTCTAGCTGTAGCTAAACAAATCAACAAGAGGATAATATGATGTGTGGAAGATAAGATATATAGATAGATGAATGGATATGGTTGAGGAGGAGAGAGAGAGATGAAGAAGAAGAAGATTGATTAGAGAAGGAACACGTGGTGGTGGAGAAGTGAGGTGGTGGAGAAGGAAAGAGTTTTTTGTTGGATTTTCATGCATGGATTTGGTGTCTGATCTCCTTCAAATCCATACTCCACCCACCTGACACCTGTTCTCTCCAACTGACATTAGACTCAGACATGTTTTCAGGTCGGGTCGGGTGTCATTCCGCGGGATTCATGCGGTGTCTCCACGGGGTTTGGTGTGCTGAGATAAACTTTTTATACCATGATGAACTGAAAGATTTGAACAAATATAATTAGGCTTGTTTGGGGAGGCAAACAAACCATTCATACGCTTACCGAGACAAAATTCCTCTCACATATTTATCTCAGAATCTGTGTCTGTTCTACCAACGGACTATTCAAACAAGCCTAATAATGTTGGATAGTGTTTTGAAAATGTGTGTTAACTGTGTGGTTTGTTTTCATCCTATAAGCTTGGACAAATAGTCAAAATAAATTAAAAATTACTGTCATCCAATTTAAAACTAAAATCCTCTCGTATACTCATTTTAGATTACGTAAAATCACTTAAAAAAAGTTAACCAAACACTTACTAAAAAAAGTTTTTTCTTAATTAAAGAGGTAGATACTGACATTCTGATATTACAACTGGAGTCGAACATGCAAGAGTTTGCATGTCACTAGACTCCCAAAGCTATTGGCTTCAAAAGGGTTTTAAAAAATTACCATAAGGAGGGGACTTAATTATTTAAAAGTCTAATAATTAAAGCATGTAATGATAAGTTTTTGCATGACAACATATTCATAATGTTTTCTTGTGACATGAACTTTTAAGTAATTAAATTTTTTGCTTGATTACACATAATTTGGGGTTTTCATCAATAAGGGTAATTTTTGTGTACATGATTAAAATTAGTATTTTAAAAGAATAAACACATATTTATGATAAATAACTAAATTTAAATAATTTTAATTTTTGTAAATTAATCATCCAACTCCTATGCTTAAAATTTGAGCGATTATTTTATACAGAACCTAAAGTTTGGGCTATAATATGGATATACTTCGGTCTGAAATTTTAACATGACCTTTTATTACTCTGCCAGCTGCTTTCCCCTTAAATGTAGGGTGTTAAAAACATAGGATTTTTTGGTATAGAAATATATATTTATTTCAATTAAAGTAATACTACTCCGGATCCATAATGTAAGTGGCAATTTCCTTTCTTAATAAAAAAATAAATAAATCACTTAATTATAATATGTATTCTGAAATATTTAGAAAAAAATTCTATTTATATAAATCCAGTTAAAATATCATAATTCAAATTAAGGCATACAATTTTTAACAAATTCCTAGTCAGACAAAGAAGCTAATTCGAGCGATTTCAGAATTATGCTAAATTACCACAATGCCCATTCACAATTAAATAAGTTATGTATCAACTGAGTTAAATTAGTAAAATGCTGAGATTAATTAATTATGCATGAGTATTAAATGATAATTAATTTTTTTGCCAAAAAAATTAAAATTTGAACATATTTTTAATTAGACGTGAAATGTATAATCATACATGGAAATAAAAAAGTGTTCTGTGTCTAAAAATATTTAAAAAGTAAAGATATTTTAAGCAAGTAAGTATATATATGGTTCTAACAGGAAAAACAAATATTCAGGTAAAAAAACAGAAAAAAACAAATATAACTTATTTTCTAACCTTGTCATATTTCATAAAAAATCAATAATACATAAAAAGGTAAATTTCTTATTTTAAAATTTTAAATTATTTAATATATAAAAAATTAAAGTTGTCGTTCGGTGAAAAAATTAACTATCTTGAATAAAATAAATCCTTACGTTATCTTCTTAATGGCATTTAAATTATAGACAAGTATTATAATAACTGAATTATCAGTTAAGAGTCGATTTTTAAAATATAAAATTAAATCTGCGTCTAAGTCCTATCTGTAGTTTATTAAAACATGTCCTAAATATCTAGAATGCCTACTTTATCCTAATAATAAAATTTCTTATACACGTAGATAGTTTAAGATAGCTCCAATTTGATCCAATAATTTTAGATAAAGCTATATAAAAAATTCATAGATAATCATCTTTCAATAAAATTTATATAATCATGAATTTTCGAGAAGTCTTACACTCAAGTAGTAGTGGTAAAACGGGTTGGGCCCGCGGGCCCAACCCGTCAACCCGTTTTTTTGTGCGGGTTTGGGCTGGCAGAAAGCCAGCCCAATAGGGGGGCGGGTTATCTCAACCCGCCCCGCTGGACCCGCGGGTCGGGATTTATTTTTTTTTAAAAAATTACAGGACACGCGGCGCGACATCGTAGTCGTAGAGACGTAGACGCTGAAGAAGTGAAGACTGAAGAGTGAAGCCTGAAGCAGTGAAGCTGAAATGCTGATTCCTGAACGGCTGAACCAGTGAACCCTAGCTAATCCCTAACTTCACAAATCACAATTCACACTGATTCCATGATTCGCTTCACTTCACTCACAGGCTCACAGCTCACTCCCCAACCAAGTCCCCAACCCCCTCCGGTCGCTCGCGCCTCGCTGAGTCGCTGTCACTGATTCGCTTCACTCACTCCGTCGATCCCTCCCCTCGCCGGCAGAGAACCCAGTCACCCAGAGGCCAGAGCCACTTTCCATCGGATCGG
>JANTPZ010127102.1:0-12811 GCA_025593235.1 Vachellia pachyceras | reverse complement strand
GGATGGTGGAGGAGAGGAAAAGGATGGAGGAAAGGAAAAGGAAGGAGGAGGAAAGGAGAAGGGAGGAAGACAGGAAAAAGAAGGCAGAAAAGAAACTGTACATGAGAGAAAATATTCAAGATGCAGCAGTAAAAGCTGCAAAAAATGATGCAGGAGAAGCTGCAAAAAAAGCTATAAAAAAATATTACCAAAATTGTTGAGCAACAACGGCACTGACAGTGATACTGACGATGGCAAAAAGAATAATAATAATAATAATCAGGAGGAGGAGAGAGCATACCACAACAACATAGACTGTGACAACATGAAAAGGAAGGGAGAGGGGAAGAAAGCATACCACAGCGGCACTGATAGTGACAAGGTAAGTACAACATGAAAATTTGCTATATATACAAACATAAATGATTTGTTGCATATATATATTACAATTTATATATGGCATTTGAGATATTATTGTTTGTGTGCGTCCTTAACTTTGGTTTATTTGTATTGCTTGCTTTTATTTCAGAAGAAGAAAGGAGAAGATTGGATTAAGATGAAGAGATGAAGAATCCTTGAATAAAAGGAGCTGTGTCTGCTTGGCTGGCTATAATATGCTGTGCCTAATTGGATTAGTTCCTTCTATTTAGAACAAAAGGAACTCCTTTGCACCTACTGATCGCTGGCTTCAATCCTCACCCTCTCAGCTCCAAGCCACTTCCTCTCTATTCCTACTTTTGTTCCCTTTATATACCCATCTCTAATCAGCCAACCCATTAATCCCCACTTTCATCTATTTATATTATTCAGTATGTTGAATTATTACTAACCTCTCAAGCAGCCTTCAAGCCCGCGAATCAATAGGGTTGAATCAGTTGTTTTTCCCAAGTTGCGAATCCAACTGAGGGATCTAAAACGAGGCGAAGGTTTAGTGAGAGGGGGTTACCCTACTAAGCAAATTCCTTAGCATGGAGAGCTAATCAAAATCTAAACGAGATGGTCCATATTTAAATATCATAGAAGGGAAATAAAGTGTTGTAGCCAAGAAATGCATTCCACTTCCTATTTTAATACTTCTTCATGCCCCGCTTCATACATATGTATAAATATCACTTGTCATTCCTTTCTGTTTCAAAATAATTCAACAGATATGCATTACTTACATAAACATGAATCCGACTTTTTTCTTAATTTAATAAAAAAAGAAAAGAAAAAAGACTGATACTGAAAATAAAACAACAAAAAATATAAATATCATAGCTAAATAGTGTAATACTCTTCCTGTCTTAAACGGGTATAACTTAGGTTGAAAGAGATAACATTGTGTTTGGTTAAAAAGGCTAGTTCAACATTTAAATAATCTATTAGAAACACATTACATTCTTAACCAATTTCTTTGAACACCCGCCATCAAAATCTAGCTTTATAATATCCTTTCGAATAATCCTTTGGATTTGTCTCTTCACTTCTTCACCTATGCGGTTGCTGCGATTTCTACTCGCTTTACTCTCCAAAGAGAATATTCAATGGTTGTTGTGTAGATTGGCAAAGTCCTACAACTTTGACCTATTTCAAAGCTTTCATATACTCAAACAAAGCATTTATATATATATATATATTCCTCTTTCTTATGGGTGTTTGGAAATCAACAATTTTGTTATCAAGAAAAAGTCGCTTGTCCCTAGAAGATATAGATGCTTCTATTATTTAGTTTCTAGGCATTATAAGAACACACAATTTGTCTCTGAAAATTTCAGCTATGTTGTTCATTATTCTTCTATCCGCAAAAGACAAGACCTTAGAAATAATCTAGTTTCTAAGAAAGGGTCAAATCAAAAGACAATTAAGTGTAACATTAGAAAGATGGTAAAGCAGTATGAACATCCATGTCAATACTAACTACAAAATCATTGATTCCCCTGAAGGAAAGCAAAGGATGAGAGGATAACTGTAACACTCCTTATTTTTCCTCTTTAGCTTCATATGATACTATTATTAAACCACTCTAGGGCCTTAAATAGCTTAAATTGACCAAAGAAGTGAAATAAAAATTTTCCACCGATTTACTATTCATTTGGTCAATTTTTCAGATTTCTTGCCCTAACTTTGAAAATTCATAACTAATTCTAGAAAACTCGAGAGTGGTTCCAATTTCTATATGAAGCTTATAAGATCCTCTACAGGGGAAAGTACTCATTTGTCCAAAACCTTGCCCAATCAATACAGTTAAGTACGTGAAGAATCACTGTTCATTTTGCTCATTTTCCATTTTCTAGATTTTTCCTTCAACATCGAAATCATAACTCTTTATCTACAATTCAAATTTAGCAAACTTTGGCTCTTTCTAAAGATTGAAATGTGCAGTATTTAACTGAAAAATTTCATATCATTAGTATTTCATTTGTTATTTTTCCTTACTGATCAAAGATTGGGCAGTTTTAAGGGCCTTGGAACCCCTCTTTCCAAAACTTAACCATTTCTTAAAATTTGTAAAACCCTTTCTCTCATAACCACTCACCTCCCATGGTTTCACATGCATTCACACGCATATATACATATCATCATGTAGAGGTTTAAGGGTTTACAACAAGCCCAAAACATATACATATGTACATGAAGCAATAACATGTAACCTGACAAGAAAAGTAATGTTTCTTTACTCTTCCATCACTTTGTCTTTACCTTTGCTTGAGCTTGGACCTAAAATGGTTAGTTGAGGGAAGGTGAGATTTTTGGAAATCCCAATAGTAAACTATCTAACACCCTTATAAATATGCATTACAACTTTTCAAGATGTGAATTCATGATAACATAAAATGTGCAACATGAAACAATTACATGCATATGGCCATAGCACAAAAAAGCACATATTCACACTTTCATCATCACAAATATTCAATATCAAGTCATGCATAGTTCATAAAACATTTTCACAACAACTTTGCTTAAAGTTAGAAGTTTTGCTACCTTTGTTTCCAACTTTGATCTTGACTTAGAAAACTCTCTTCCTTACTCTTCCGAGAGGGCTCTTTGATGGTTTACTTTCTTATAAAAAATATAATGCCATAACCATGAATAACAAGCTCATTACCAAGCCTAGAAACTATGAAACTCAACAAAGCTCTCTCTTAAACTTTATAAACCATAGAGCTTCCAAACTTGTCTAAATGATTTCCAATGCTTCCCAAAACTTTTTCTCACTTCCACCCTACATGATTTTTCATTCTAAAACCATTGGAAGCATCAAAATGATGAAAATCACACTCCTCCTACAAGTTCCAGCACTGACCGAAAACAGGAAATGTGAGGAGCAAAGTGATTTTCAAACTTTCATCATATATAACAACATATTCTTGATCCCAAAACACTTCTCATGCATTATTTAGCTCATAAACAACTCTTTCTCATCAAAACATAAATTGGACAGCACCTCCCCTTAGGGTTTGAGATTCCAAAAATTCATACAACCATCAAACCCAAGCAATATATATCAATTAACTCCTTATCATGCAAGGAGTGATTTACAACCAATCTTTTCTTCTAAATCTCTTTTTTTTTTTTCATTTTCACTATCAAGAACCCTAACTTTCAATCTTGAAAAAGAGAGGTTTAATCAAGAAACCAATCCATTAGAAAGGTAGAGGAGGTTGCAAGGATCAAGAATATGTATAGGTTTGGGTGGTAAGTCATCTTACCTTGAGTTTTCTTGAAGCTCTTCTTCCTCTTCCTTGGCCAAAAATGGTGTCACTTCCTCCTTATTTTCCAGCTGCAAAATGGCATCCAAAAGAGGAGGAAGAGAAGGGAATTGTGTGTTTAATTATTCTTCATAAATGAGATGAATGGTGTAGATTGATTCTTGCAAATCAAGTTGTGATCTAAGGGCTCATATGCTTCCACCATTTCATACACTTGCTTGGATCTCATTTGGCCACCTAAAAGGTGTGTAACTAGTTTCTAGAAACTTGGTTACACAAACCAAATGGTTACCATCCAATTACTTGATCCGTTTACGACTTATATCGGTAAAAGTAACTTTATTTTGGTAAACTTTTCTGCATATCTGGAAACAAATTTTGTTCCTCTTTTAGTCTCTATATTTCACTTACTCATATGGTGAAATATTTATCCCATAAATACTCCTAGAAATCCTCCAAATTCAACAGGGTTACTCTACCCTTTCAAAAACACCGAAAAACGGTCTACCGATGGGCAATTGAGTTTTAGGACATTAAAATTTCTAGAATTTTCACTGATACTTTAGTTCTTTTCCTTTCCACAAATTGCCTCCTAGAATGTCTGTAATTAATTTTTGAAGAAAATTCCATTTCCAGGGTTTTCGGGTCTTTTTCCATCCATTCTGGAAATTCGCCTTTATCATATACTAGGCAAAAATTTTATTAAATACTAGAAAATTCACTTTATTTTTCTATGCCCTGAACTCAACTAGTTGAGGTTTCCTAATACCTCATAATTATTTTTGGCCAATTTACCTTCAAAATTCTCTAGACAGAAATCTAGGCTGAATTTCAAAAATCCGATGCACACCGTTTTGATCAGTGAGTTCTGCTCTATCTTTTGAGTATCTGTGAATTTTCTGTTACTTTGTTCAACCTTTGACTTTAGTTAAATGACCAAAATGCCCTTGCATTTTCTCTTATTTCCCAAAATACCCTTACTTTCTTTCTAATCTTTCAAAATTCCATTATTGCCCTTACATATTCTTGCTTAAGGACCTTTATGCCCTTAATTAGCCTTTATGTCTAATGACATTTGAGTCCTTCCTAGTAGGTCACCCATCCTTACATTACTCTAGGGTAAGCACACTTAACTGCGAAGTTCTTGAAAGAATTCAAACCATTAGGGCCAGGTTAACTTTAATCTTTTCGGTCCATTGCCTTCCTCTTTTTCTGTACTTTCCATTTTTGAGCCCTAACTCAATCCATAACCATCAGTTTGGCTTTTATTTTAGATTACCGAAATCTACGGATATTACAATAATGACACAGATAATCAAGTAACACCACCAAAAAAAGGGTATTTAGCAGCGGTCAATTAGTAACAGTTGAACAAACCGCTACTAATTAATCGCTGCTAAATACCCTTTTTTGTGTGGTGTTACTTGATTATCTGTGTAGTTATTGTAATATCCGTAGATTTTGGTAACCGCTACTAAATGATGAGATTTGTAATGGTTTTGGTTAAAGAGTTACTAATATGTGACGCCAATATAGGTGTGACATTTGTAGCGGTTCATCAAAAAATTTGCAACGGTTTTAATAAATGCAAACCATTGTAGAAGCGAAAGTTTGAAAGTCACCGTGGTTACGGTAGCGGTTATAGGAACCGCTACTGATTTGCATATGAATTTGTAGCAGTTTTTTTTCAAAAATAACCGCTACAAAAATGAAGAGTCTCTCAATTAGTAGCGATTCAGACAAACAACTACTAAATATCGAGATTTCCCAAGCTAGCGACCTAGTTTTGTAGCGGTCATGGTAGCTGTTTTCTCAAAACTGCTACTAATTTGCAGCAGTTTGTCTAGAACCGCTACTAATTCAACGCCTATATAAACCCCTCCTCCCCCTCATTTTCACACTTTCGACCTTCCAAAGCGTCACATTAGAGGTTAGTTTAAAGTATTTTTCATGTTTTTAATTTTAATTAATTTTTTATTTATATTTTCTATTTTTTAGATTTATTTTTAAAATCATTTATTTTATTTTAATTAAATTTTCAAATTAATTTTTTTCAGATGGCTGATCAGGATTAGAGTAGGAGGCACGGGAAGGAGCATATGTTCCGCGACGTTGGAGATGGTCAAGAGGAGGGTGACGTTATGCTTAACGTCGATGACTTCGAGCTCGACAATATCAACATCTCACTCGAAGAGGCTGAGAGGTTTGAGGACAAGGAGATAGAGAGGGACTAAGGATTTCAGCGCCCTTCTGCTAGTCGATCGACTGGGTTTGAGGTTGACATTCGAGGTAAGTAAACAATTAATACATTATTTAATTAAAATGTTGTATTTTAATTGTTTATTAATTAAGATGATTTAGATAATTTTCTTAGTAATTTTAATTATTTATTTAATTTGTCACATTTAATTTAGTTAATTTTTTATTAATAAATGATTAGTTTTAGAAATAAATGATTAGTTTTTAGAAATAATTGTATAAATTCAATTTTCAGATTCGACAGGGGCGACCATTACGAGGAAGCTCACACTGAGGGATGTACACTAACTCCCTAGTGAGCAGAGGGTCGTCGTGGAGTGGGACGACATCACCCGGCAGCCTCGAGGGAAGGGCGGTCAACTCTTCAACCGCTACCTGACTGAGCAGGGCAGGAACTTCCTTCAGTTCGATATCAGCATTGAGACCTGGAAGAGGATCCAGCAGAGCTTGAAGAACGGTCTTTAGGAGAAGGTAAAGGTAAATTTTTTATTATTTCAAATATTTAAATTATTTAAATTAATCTTTTTTAATTAATAAATAATTTACTAACATTAATTTTAAAATGTGTTGCACGGCAAGTTTGTTGTACGAGATGCGAATAAAGAGTTCGCCATCTCTAAGATGGGGGAAGGGTGGAAGAACAGGCTGAATCGCCTGTACCACCAGAAGGAGGGGATGGGACCAGGACTATCCAGAAGCTAGAGGCAGACATCCCAGACGAGGTCAATGCGGTGGACTGGGTCAGATTTGTCCGGTTCAGGAGATCGCTGGAGCAGCAGGCAGTGGCGAGGAAGGCTATGGGAGTCGGTCCCGGAAGATGATCCACCATACTGCAGGATCGAAGCCGTTCTCCGTCGCATACTCAGAGCTGGATGAGGTGGCACGGAGGGCGACTACGGGGAGATGTTTGTGACCACTCACAGACACTCAGATGGATCTCCCCTGGCGCAGGAGACCGAGGAGATCATTGTAAGTATTTTTAAATTATTGAATTAATTGTTAATTTTTATTATTAATTGTTATGATATTTAAAATTAATTTTTAAATTATTGAATTAATTTTAAAATTAGTAAATGTATAATTAGCTATTTAATAATTTTATTTATAATTCGATAATTATAATATTTATGGATATTTTTAATTTTTAACATTTTGATTTAATTTTTTCAAGTACGATGTCATATTCAGCATACAGACGATGAGTTGAGGAAGTCTCAGGGGTCCACTGTAGACCCTACTGCCTCACTGAGGGTAGCCATGGAGGGGCATGACAGGCACCCCGGCCGACTCCCAGGGTTCGGGTTTGAGGCGACCCGATCCATTGTCTATGGGGGTTAAGTATATGAGGCTGGGACTTCCTCTTCTGCTGCTGCGTCCCAGGCAAATATATCTGGGCCTAGGCGGCACAACACACCAGGGGAGCTGGATAGAGACGACAACCAGGCCCAGTTACAGCAGGAGCAGGAGCAGATGCAGCAACAGCAGGAGTTGATGCATCAGCAGACATAGCAGGTGCAGTCCCAATTCGAGATGTGGAGGCATGCTGCGAATGTCATGCTACAGATCGCATACCAGGATGCCTTCCCTGGGGCACCTCCACCTGAGCTACCTCCGCTGCCGGGTATGGCCCACCAGCCCCAGGATTCCCAGCCCCCCAGCCCCTATGCTGACAGTTAGTTGTGTGTTCTTTTTTATTTTTGATACAAATTTTGTTTATTTATTTAAAATTTTGTGTTAATATTGAATTTTATTTAATTGAGGTTTTAAATTTTATTATTAGTATAATTTTATGATTTTTAAAATTTCAATTAGATGAATTAATTATTGTCTCAATTTATATTAATTATTAATTAATGAAAATAAATTTTGAAGTTATATGTACATATATTTTAATGAAAATAAATTATTAATTTTGAAGTTATAATGAAATTAATTATTAATTATTATTAAATTATTAATTATTATATTTGAAGTTATAAATTTTGAATAATCGTTATTAATTATTGGAAAGAAATTATTACTAATATTATAACTGCTGCAAATTTGAAAATTTAAAAAAATTTTGCCTGTCATTTAGCAGCGATTATCAACCGCTGCAAATTTGGAAATTTTTAAAAAAATTTGCCTCTCGTTTAGTAGCGGTTATCAACTGCTACAATATCCAACAGTCAAAACCGCTACAAAGTTCAACGGTCTGCTTTTTGTCGCTCATTTAGCAGCGGTTTATAACCGCTACAAATTTCTGACCGTTGATAATCATGAATTTAAACCTTCCATAATCACTTTTTAGGCCAAATTCTCTATTCTTCCTCTAATTTCTATCTCTTAATGCGCTCAAGTCTCATGTGATGATGGATAAGTCATGGATGACGTTTCCTCGCACGTCCGCTCGATATTTGGTTGGATTGAACAGTTTTTGTATGCATATCATAAGAAAGCACTGTGCAACAATATTGATGTGTACATGCAACCCTTAATGAAGGAGTTGGTTGAATTATGGAATGACGGGGTTGAGACATACGATGCTAAGGAGCTGTTCAAATTGTGTGCGGCTTTGATGTGTACGATAAGTGACTTTCCGGGTCTTGGAACTTTATCTGGATGGAACGTGCATACTGGCCTCGCTTGTCACGTTTGTAACTTTGACGCAGAGCCATTACGCCTACCACACAGTTGGAAGTGGCGTTTTATCGGACATTGTCGATTTCTTGATGGCAAGCATAAATTTAGGATGCAAAGAAAGCGTTTTGATGGAACACATGAAAGAAGAGAACCACCTGTCATGTTAAGTGGTTCCGATATTTTGCGTCAGCTTACTGATGTTAATGTTGAGTTTGGGAAAAATGATAATTCAGAATGAGGCGGAAGGAGACCGCGTAGTACTTTGAAGGGTGACCCGATTCAACAATTGCGGAAGAGGAGTATATTTTTTACTCTTCCTTATTGGAAAACAAATATGTTACGTCACAGTCTTGACGATATGCAATTAAAAAGAATGTGTGCGATAATATTCTGTACACTTTGTTGAACAAACCTAGGAAGTCCAAAGATCATCTAAGAGCCAGGAAGGATTTACAATCCATGGGAATTCATCAAGATGCTTGGCCATACGACAATGACAAGTTTCAACCAGCAAAATTCACCTTAACGAAGCCGAATAAGGATATATTTCTCTCAACGTTGAAGAACATTAGGGTTCTCGATGGCTATTCAAGTAACATTTCAAGGTGTGTCGATTTCCAATCTTAGAAGGTATATGGATTAAAGAGTCATGACTCCCACGTCATTGTGCAACAATTACTACCATTAGCACTTAAAAACACATTACCTCTAGAAGTGTCAACGGTGTTGGTGGAGCTTTGTTCATTCTTAAGAAAGTTGTGTGCAAATGTTCTTATCACTGAGGAGTTAGATCAACTGCAACAACAGATAATTCTCACATTGTGCCATCTGAAAATGATCTTCCCTTCTTCATTTTTCACTATCATGGTGCACCTCACCGTACAACTTGTCCAAGAGGCAAAACTCGGAGGCCTGGTTCAATGTCATTGGATGTATCCCATTGAAAGGTACTCACACATTATTGACACACATTATTATTTACATATATATATATATAACCAAGTTACTAATTTATGTTAACGTTTTAACTTATACAGGTTTTTGGGGAAATTAAAGTCATATGTCAGGAATAAGGCATGGCCAGAGGGTTCAATAGCAGAATGCTCTATATAGGGAATGAGGTCCTGAACTTTTGTTCATGGTACTTTAATGACATTGAGACATCTTTCAACTGTCGTCCTCGTGTTGATGATTGCCCTGATGTTGGTCCCTCAACATCGGTAGCCAGTTTGTTCCCTCCAGTTGGAAGAGCAGTTGGAGGATATCAATACTTCAACCTTACTTCTAATGAGATGCTTCAGGCACATCGACATGTACTCATCAACTGCAGTGAAGTAGATCCTTTCATTCAGTAAGTATCTGTACCAACCTATTATCTTACTATTTTAATTTCTGTTTACCATCATGTTATCTTATTAATTTAATATATATGTTTAATTATGACAGGGAGTTTATAAGTTATGTCAAGCATCAACTACGTATCAGAGCACAGACGTCCGTTGAGGTTGATAGAAGGGTACATAGAGAATTCCCAGTTAGTTTGCACATCGAATGCGCAATGACAACAAACCCACCCAGTTCATTTCACAACTCTTGCCATTGGCCCACTCCAATATACGAGAAGTTTTACGGCATACAACATCAACGGCTTCAAGTTCTGTATAGTTTCACGTGATCAAGGTTCTCTCACCCAAAATTCTGGGCCTTTTGGGACATTCGGTACAAGAAGTTATACAAGCTCCATTGATGGTAACATGCGTTTTGGAGGTGTCCCCTACTATGGAAAGCTAGTTGACATCATCGAATTGAATTACCAGGGTCAATTCTCGGTCACACTTTTAAAGTGCTCCTAGGCTAATACAACAACTGCTTGTGGTATAACCACAATGAGTTGGGCATCACATCTATGAATTTCTCAAGGCTCATTCACACAGGTGACTCTGCAGACGATGAATCATGTTTTTTATGTTGAAGATCCAAAACATAAAGATTGGAGTATGGTTGTTCATCTCAAGCCCAGAGATATTTATAACATAGGTGATAGTGATGAACAGTTGCCACATGAGGCAGAGCCATTCCAGCATACTACATTTGAAAACTTCTTACCCAAAGGAGATGACGCTTTATCACTTGTTAGAGCTGATGAAGATGAATAAATAAATCAAGTGCGTATTTTTTTTAAGTTGAAAATATTTACAGTGGTTATTAAACCGCTGCAAAAATAAACCACAGCAAATTGAGTTACCTAAACCGCTGATGAACGTAAAACCACTGTAAATTACAATGACATAAACCACTGCTAACTCGAAACCGCTGCAAGTTACAGTAACCTTAACCGCTGCTGAACGTAAAAAATGTTGCAAATTACAGCGACATAAACTGCTGCTAACTCGAAACCGCTGCAAATTACCGTATCATAAACTGCTACTAATTCAAGTGGAAGAGCCTATAAATACCCTTCCCTCCCTGCCTTCTTTGCATGTTTTTAAATTGTTGGCTTCTTCTCCTCCTTTCAATGGTTGTGCGGTGTTGGTAACTTTTCTGCTTAGTATTTTTGTTTTTTTATTTTATTTAGTTAATTGGTTTTGAAATATTTCGTCTTCTATTTTTATGCTGTTTTTTTTGTTTTGTCTTTTTATATTGGTTTGATATTCTAGTGGTTTTAAATTAATTTTTTATTCATTCCTCGTTGATTTAATTTTTAATTTTTTAATCATTTTTTCTTTTTATTTTTTTAAGAGTTTTGTTATCTGATATAGTTGATATATTTTTTTATTATTCAGTTAATTTTTTATTTGTTTCAGTATAATTTAAGCTATTAATATTATTAATTTTTTTAAAATTTTATAACATTTAGTAGCGGTTCTAGAATCGCCACAACTATAAGTGATTTTTAATGCCTACTTTTTTATATTTTTTTTGGCTAAAATTACATTTAGCAGCGGTTTCTAACCGCTACAAAAACAGTGGCCGAAAAATGGAGGGAATTTTTTCAACGTTTGAAATAAGGACGGGAAATTTAGCAGCAGTTTCAAACCGTTACAAAAAATAGGCCTAAAAAGGCGGGAAAATTTGGAGGGAATATTTAGTAGTGGTTATGGAATCACTGCTAATAATGGAGGGAAAATTTCAAATTACAATTTTTTGGCTAAATTAGCAATGGTTATTTAACGTTACAAATTATATGTTGCAAAAGTTAATAGCGGTTATTTCCGTGTGAACAGCGATTCTAATTAACCGCTACTAATTTGCTTGCTATGATCAATTTAGCGGCGGTTTGCCTAACCGCTACAACATGTATTTGTAGCGGTTATAACCATGCATAAAAAAACCACTACTACTGTATCCTTTTTTTATAGTGTAAATTCAAATTTCATTTACCAAGAAAAGAGCAACCTACCACAGCCATATCTATCACTTCCTGAGGGTTATAATGTCACCTAACAAATTTGATGACCTAGCGTCATTACTATTGTTTTCTAGGAAATCAAGAAAGGAATCATTACTTTTCTTCCCTTCAAAATTTTGGCCATTCAAGAAACTTGCATGCATGAGCTCCAGCCAACCAGTCATAGATCAGATAAATGTGCAGTACTCACTATTTTCTTGATTTTTTATTTAGGGTGAAGATGTAAAAAATATCCATCTACATACGTTAAATATGCGATTGGTACCATTTACAATCCTTAGAGTACAAAAATGTTTACTATCATTAGAAAATGTGACAAAAATGCCAGGGGCGTTGATTGAGCTTTAATTATGATAGTTTTCCTCTTGAATTTCCAGAGTCATAGAGTCAATTTTGGTCCATTCATAACGTTTTTGTGCTTAAATTGTGATTAGGAATTGTTGAATTGGATTAATGTAATTTTGGGGTCATATGCCATGAATAATGATATAATTGTGCCTTAATTCCTTCATGAGCAAATGATACTACCAAAGTTTGTTATTTCATTTCAGGAATTCCGTGCAAAAGGGCAAAGACAGCAACTCTAGATATGTTCGCCGCGGCCAAAGTTCAAGCAAACAGATGGTGAACTCTTGGGAGAGTTTCACAGCGGCGAAATACATAGTTGGCCGCGGCAAAAATCACGTATCAGCACCTGATTTTTACTCCAGATGGAAATAACCCGATCCAACCTCCAAGACCCGACCCAGAACGGTTTTAATACCCCATTTAGGGTAAATTTCGAGAGAGGAAGGAGAAGGAGGCAGAGAAGAGAGGCAAGACACCCACACACCCATTTTCTCTCATC
>JANTPZ010127101.1:0-27436 GCA_025593235.1 Vachellia pachyceras | reverse complement strand
TATGTAATTAGGCATTCTTAGGCATACATTAGTTATCATGAGTCCATCATACATACCCAAGTCATATTACATATTACATTACAACTTTAAACATCACAACATGAAGTACATAACATATTCCACAACCTTTTATATCCACTTTGCTTCGAGAATCATTCACTTCCTTCTTACCCTTGAGTATGCTTCCACCTAAAAATTGTTAGTGGGGGAGGGTGAGATTTTCGGAAATCCTAGTAGCAAAACTTTCTAACACGCATTATAAAATTGCATGACAACTTTCAATATAAGTGTGAATTCATAAAAGTGCAACATGTAACAATGAAATGCATATGGCCATAGCAAACAAAAGCACATATTCACACTTTCAATCATCACAAATTTTCAATACAATTCATGCATATTTCATACACATTTTCAAAGCAATTAAGCTTAGGGTTAGAAGGTCTTGCTACCTTTAGCTCTTAATTTCTCCTTAACTTGGATGCTTTCTTGATCGATTGAGAAACCAATTCCTTTCACCAAACTCTTGCCCACATAATTCACAATATTATGGTCACTAAGCACAAGCCATTTCAAGGCAAGAATGAATGAAAAATCTGCTTGGGTTTGGTTACACTAAACAAACCAAATTCCATTCGGTTACTTCTACCGATTACACTTTCTACATGTAAACATAACTCTATTCCGATAAATCTTTTTCTACTTTTATGGAGATGTTTTCTTCCTCATTTAATCTCCATAATTCCTTCTTGAATATATTCAAATCATCATCCTCAAATTGTCCCTTAATCCATCAAAAATTAACAGGATTATTTTATCCTGTCGAAAACTCCTGAAAACGAACAATCTTAGAATAAATCATTTTTATGGCCTTATAATTTTCTATATTTTTCATTGATATTTTAGCCCTTCTTCTTTCCCCAAAATACCTTCTAGATTGTCCAAAATTAATTTTTGGAATAAATTATATATTTTTGGGGATTTTTCGGGCATTTTTCCTCATTTTCGGGAAAATCGCCTTAATCGTACTTTGGGCAATAATTTTGTAAAATACTATAAAATTCACTGAATCTTTCTAGACTCTGGTTTTTGGTCTTAGAGAACTCCTGATACCTTAAATAAATATTTTCAATTATTAAATCTTTAAAATCCATAATTCATCATCCAGACCGAATTTCAACAATCGGTTGAATCTCTGGTAATCAGTGAGTTCTGCTCTATCTTTTGGGCATCTATAAATTTTTCTGGCTTTTGGTCAACTGTTTGACTTTTTGACTTTGACTTTGACTTTGTCCAATGACCAAAATGCCCTTACACTTTCTCTTAATGACCAAAATGCCCTTTTACAGTCTAACTTTTCATAAATTCCCATTTTGCCCATGACCTTTTGGCCCTTGATCTTTTGGTTTCTGATTCCTGGAGCAACTTCCCAGGAGGTCACCCATCCAAAAATTTCACCAGGGCGAGCACGCTTAACTTTACTATTTCTACCAGCTTTCATGCACCAGGCCAAATCTGATTCTGCGACTTACGGCCCAACAACCTCAACTTTTTCCGTATTTTCTATCTGTGGCCTCTAGGTTGACTTTTGATTACTGGTTTAGCCCTTTTTATAAAATCATCAAACAAGAGCCAAACAACCACAAGCTATACACCAAAATACTCCTTACAACACAAGGAGTCTTTTACACCTAACTATTGGCTTTAAATCCCTCTCTTTCTCACTTTCTCTCTCAAGAACACTAATCTTGAAAAGGAGGAGTTAAATCAAAATTCCAATCCATGAAAGTGGTAGAGGGGATCATAAGGATTAAGAATATATATAGCTTTAGGTGCTTAAGCTTTTTACCTTTGATTTTCTTCAAGCTTTTCCTCCTTGTTCTTGCTTTTGCTCTCCCTTTTCTGCTGGGATTATGTCGGCCAAATGGAGAGGAAGGGAAGGGAATTATATTTATTTAATCCTTTGTAAAGAAATGGAAGGCTAGGATTAAGTTTTGATTTATTAAGATAGATCTAAGGGCTTATGTTTTGCCATCACCTTATACATTTGCTAAGCCCTCATTGCCAATTAAAAGTGACTATTAATGGGTGTAACTAAGGGTTGGGAACTTAGTTACACTAACAAAACCGAATCCCTTTCGGTTACTTTTACCGATTACACTTGTTACCGGTAAGCATAACTTTATTCGAGTAAATCTTTTTCTACTTTTTTGTGTGGAGATGTTCTCTTCCTCATTTAATCTCCACATTTTCCTCTTGAATATGGAGAAATAATTATCCCAAAAATACCCCTTGATCTCATCAAAAATTAACAGGGTTATTTTATCCTGTCCAAAACCCCTGAAAACGTGCAATCGGAGGACAAAATATTTTTAGGGCCTTAAAAATTACTACATTTTCCACTGATATTCTAGACCTTTTTCTTTTCCCAAATTTTCCTCTAGATTATCTAAAATTAATTTTTGAAATAAATTATATTTCTGGGTTTGTCGGGTATTTTTCCTCATATTTGGGAAACTCGCCTTTATCGTATACTTGACAATAATTTTATAAAATACTTTAAAATTCACTTAATTTTTTCGTACTCTGGTCTCTGATATTTGAGAACTCCTGATACCTTAAATAGTTATTTTGCCCCTTTTTGTCCTTCAAATTCTATAGACAGAAATCTAGTCCGAATCTGGAAAATCTGTGAATCACGGTTGTGATTAGTGAGTCGTGCTTTATCTATTGGGCTTCTGTAAATTTTATGTCAACAGTTGACTTTTTGACTTTTTCAAATGACCAAAATGCCCTTCCTTTTTCTCTTATTTACCATTTTGCCCTTACTTTTACTAATCTTTCATAATTCCCATTTTACCCTTACTTTTAATACCTAAAGACCTTTATGTCCTTAGTCTTTTTGTTAAATGACATACGGGTCCTTCCCAGAAGGTCACCCATCCTCACAATACTCCACGACGAGCAAGCTTAACTTTGGAGTTCCTACGAAATTCCATCCACTAGGCCAGTTATGACTTTGAGTCTTCTGGCCCATTACCTTTCTCTTTTTATGCTCTGTAGTCTGGTTTCTAATTCATTTCATAACTTCTGGATTAGCATTTATTTCAGTCAGCAGTAAAATCATGGATATTATAGAGAGTGAGGCCGAGGATGAAGCCAACCTTTTTCTCGTAGCACAAGAAGAAGAGTTAGAGACCGAGGAAGTAATAGTTACTGTGTAATATATGTGTGTTTGCTATTAACTGAAATAAAGGCTAAACCGATAGTTATGAAATGAATTAGGGCCCAGAGATAGTTAGCACATGAAGAGAGGAATGTAATGGGCTGGAAAGCTCAAAGTCAGACTAGGCCAAGTGGATGGAATTTTATAAGAACTCTACAGTTAAATATGCTTGCCCTTGAGTAATGGAAGGATTGGCAACCTTTTGGGAAGGACCCAAATGTCATTAAACAAAAATGTTAAGGGCAAAAAAGTCAAGGACAATCATTGCATTTTGAAAAGTTAGTAAAAGTAAGGGTATTTTGGTAATTAAGAGAAAATGTTAGGGTATTTTTGTCATTTGACAAAATCAAAAGTTGACCAAAATAGCAAAAACAATTCACAGATGCTCAATAGATAAAGCAGAACTAACTAATCAAAACCGTGGGTCCCGGATTTTTGAAAGTCATCTTAGATTTCTGTTTATAGAATTTTGAAGGCAGAAAGCTAAAAAATAATTATTGGAGGTATCAAAGAGTTCTCAAAGATCAGAGACCAGAGTATAGAAAAAATAACTTGAATTTTATAGTATTTTATAAAATTTTTGCCCAGAATATGATAAGGCGATTTCCATGAAGGGAGGGAAAAAGACTCGAAAACCCCATAAATATAATTTTCTTCAAAAATTAATTTCAGACAATCTAGAGGGCAAATTAAGGGAAGAAAAAGGGCTAAAGTATAAGTGAAAATTCTAGTAATTTTTAATGCCCTAAAGCTAAATTGCCAGTCAGTAGCACGTTTTTCAGGGGTTTTGACAGGGTAAAGTAACCGGGTTGATTTGGACATTTTTCAGTGGTTTTTTTGGGGTAAATATTTCACCATATGAGTAAGCGAAATATGGAGATTAAAAGAGGAATAAAACATCTCAGAAAAGTAGAGAAAATTTTACCAGAATAAAGTTACTTTTACTGATGTAAGTTGTAACCGGATGAAGTAACCCAATCATAATTAGTTTTGTTTCTGTAACCAAGTTCTAACTATTAGTTACATGCCTTTATGATCAACCAATGAGAGTTAAGCACATGAGTTAATTGGTGGTAAATTCTCAACCCTTGGATTAACCTCCTTAAATCAAGATTAAATCCTAGCCTTTGATTATTTGTGAATGGATTTATTAACATGATATTTCTCTTCCTCCTCCTCATTTGGCCGTGACTTTCCAGTAGAAAAAGAGGAGAGAAGAGACGCCATTTTCATGCATAACAAGGAAGAAAACCTTGAAGAACTAACAAAAGAGGACTTACTATCCAATCAAACACATATTCTTGATCCTTGCAATATCTTCTACCTTTCTAATGGTTTAGGTTTTTTATTAAACCTCTCTTTTGCAAGATTGAAAGTTAGGGCTCTTGAGAGTGAAAGTAAGGAGAGGGATTTAGAGCCAATAATTGGCTACAAAACACTCATTGCATGATAAGGAGTAATTTGGTGTATATATTGTGGTTATTTGGTTGTTGTACGAATTTTTGGAAGCACCAAGATTAATGGGATGTCTCTCCAAATTTCCATTTGATGTAGAAGAGTTTTTTTCAAACCAAACAGTACATGAGAAGTGTTTTGGGATCAAGAATATATGATTATATATGTTGGAAGTTTGAAAATCATGTTGTGCTTGTTGGGGATTTTCGGCCAAATCTGGAAAATGGGAAGGAGTGTGACTTTGATTTTGATGCTTCATTAGCTTTAGAATAAAAAACTGTATAAGGTTGAAATGAGAAAAGGATTTGAAAAGCATTAAAAATCATTAAGACACGTTAGATGTTCTAAGGTTTATGAAAATTCAAGAGGAAGTTTAATGCAATTTTAATGTATTTCTTGCCTTGGTAATGGATTATGATTAACGTCCATTATGTTATGAAATATGTAGGAAAGTGTTTGGTGCAAGAAACTAATTCCCAAGTTGATCAAAAGAGCTTGCAAAGTCAAGAGAAATTAAGGAGTTAAGGTAGCAAAACCTTCTAACCTTAATCAAAATTGTTGTGAAAATGTTTTGAATTTATGCATGACTTAATGTTAAACAAGATGATAATGAAAGTGTGAATATCTGTTTATGTATGCTATGGCCATATGCATGTATATGTTTCATGCTGTACATATTTTATTATGATATGTTCACACTAATTCAAATATGTCCTACATTAAGTGTGTTAGTAAGTTTTGCTATTGGGATTTAAATGAAATCTCATACTTTCCAACTAACCATTTTAGGTGGAAGCTCAAACAAGGGTAAGAGCAAAGTGAATGATGCTTGAAGCAAGCTTTATGTTGCTCTTTTATTGATGTGTTGGTTATGTAAAGTAGTTGCAACTTTTATTTAAGCTATCATGTAATATGTAAGTTAAACCTCTACATAAATAGTAGTCAAGTAGAAGAGGAAGCATGCTTTAGATATAAGTGAATGCATGTTAAATCATAAGCAAATTAGGTGAATAAGTAAGCAAGCCCAAAAGGAAAGAATTTGAAATGATAAAGTTTCATGAAAAGTGGTTAGAAAGCTTATCAAATCATGGAGTTTGAGCTGGCGTGAAAAATAGAAAATGATGTTCAAATGAGCTGAAATTTTCCTGAAAATTATTTCACATAACAAGCTTTAAAATGAGCCAAAGATCACTGGATTTGGACTTTGTATAAAAAGTTATGTTCTTCCAAAGTTTGAAGAAAAACCTGTAAAAATGAAAAGGACCATATGAACAGTGATTTTTCACACAATAACTGTATTAATTGGGCAAGTTTCTAACCCAATGAGTATTTTTCCCATATAGAGGATTTTATAATCTTTATATAGAAATTGGAACCAATCAATTTTGAATTTTGTAGAATTAGTTATGAATTTGCAAAGTTGGGCTAAAA
Source organism: Vachellia pachyceras (assembly GCA_025593235.1). Lineage (NCBI taxonomy): Eukaryota > Viridiplantae > Streptophyta > Magnoliopsida > Fabales > Fabaceae > Vachellia > Vachellia pachyceras. The sequence goes on along the minus strand of JANTPZ010127101.1, from coordinate 21,324 downwards.
ATATGGAAAATGACCAAGTGAATGGTAACCTTAAATTTGAAATTTTTATTTTCAAATCTTTGGTCATTCTAAGTTATCCAAGGCCTAAAAGTGGTTCCATATCAACATAGAATGCAGATAAAAGGGTTAGTCAAGGTGTATGACATACTGAACCTAGCTATGATGAATTACATGCTAAATATGATAAAATGCATACTGAGGTTCTAAAATTTGCTAAAGAATTATCATTTCTTAGAAAGAAAGTTAAAAAAACTTGAGAAACCGGTTGAAAACTTGTTATTACTCTTGAATGCTCTAACTGTAATGTTTTGAAAAATAAAAATGAACGGTTAAGAAAAACTCTTAAATGATTTACTTGGGGAAGTGAAATGTTTCAAATAATTTTGAAAAATCAAAGAGTTATGAATGACAGTAGTGGAATAGGATATGATCCTCAAACTTATTTTCACAAAGGAAAGAAAAAGAATGGCAACAAAAACTATGAAGTTTTTAAAAAAATTTGTGCATACATCTGAACCATTTGCACACTGTAGCTATTGTAACAAGAAAGGCATAGGACAACATCTTGTTACTTTAGAAAGAAGAAAGCCCTAGGAACATATAAGTGGGTACCTAAGGGAACTTGTGTCCCAAAGGTTCCAAGTACTAACCCAAAAGGCCCAACAAGACTTAGGTACCTAAAACAATTAAATGATTGTTCACAGATATGTCTTAGAGTATCCAAGTCAAGTAAATGGTATTTTGATAGTAGATGCTCAAGATGTTAGTGTAGGATTTAACCAAAAGGGGGTGAATTAGTCACTATTTAAAATTAAAATCACAGTGCACAGAATTAAAAACAAGTCACCGAGAGACCATAGAGAGGTAGAAGATGAACACGGAATATTTATCCTGATTCGTTCCTCTTGACCTACATCCAGTCCTCAGAGCACCTCTAAGATTTCTCAATCCTGGTTAAGGTTAGGGCTTTGAGCTTGTTGGGATGAATTTGAGACAGAAAATAGTAGGCTCCACAAGCCTTTACAATGGGAACTCACTCCTACTTACACTTTTCACTAAAACAGAGTATCGTACACTATGTTTTCTATCTCAAATCAACCCAACAAGCTCAAGGCCCCAACCTTGAGTTTCTCATAGATTTACAATGAAGATTGGTTAGATACACTCTCTCAAAAGAGTGGATAGCAATTACTGAAGGACAGGAAGTAAAATGAATGATTTATAGAAAGCGTAATAAATATCGTAAAATGTTTTTAGTGTTCATCTCCTCTCTCTGTATTGAATGCTTAGGCTTTTATAGTTGAGGGGCAATGATGTAGCTGTTAGACTTCATTAATAGTCATTACTTACAACACCAACCAATCTGCTTCACCATTAATGGAGCAATTACTACAGCTTGAATGATCGATGGCGAAGTGTTGGTAATTGTGCCCTAGGGGCCAATCATTATACCTTACACATTATTTATTTTAATATATGTCTCCATTTAATTATCATAACCTTTGTATGTTTATTATGATAATATCATCCATGGCCAAATTATGAATATTGTCCTAAATGTCCCTGGTCGGTTATCCCTGTGGGAACAAAGATAAAGTAAGACCAGTATGACTTTGATAAGGTATGGAGATACGAGTCAAAGTCATAGGAACTTGTAAGAGTACAAGGTGCTGGACCGACCCACTATGAGAAAGCTGCATAGATTAAGTCATTAGCTTATCTCTTATGTAATCACGTTACAATTCCCTTTGACCTGAGATCATCATGGATTCCTGCATGAAAGTCACTAAGCTTTGACCTAGTCAAAAGTCACCTTTGACCAGGTGATGATAAAGGCTATAATCGGGCTTAAGGGTTTTCATATGGAGGAATGTGAGTGATCAAGATGGGATTTGTCCCTCACATTAGTTGAGAGATATTACTGGGCCCCTCGATGAGTGTGTCTGAGAAATGTATGGCATACTGTAACGAAAAGGGGTTTTTCGTTGCTTTAATCGGACTACTCAGGGATCGAGAAAGTAATGGTCGGGAATAGGAGGATGACGTAATCCATGCCTCATTCTTGACTGAGATATCACGTGACAAAAGGGACGTGATGTGGTTGCATGAAAGGTTATGTCGTGTTAACGATCCCCGTATGATTTGGGTAGTCGTAATGTCTTATTAGAGACCGTTTGCGACTTGTGGGCTTATGGTGAGTTAGCCCATTGCCAACTTTATATTAGCCTACAGGGTCGCTCGCATGAACAGCCCAACATAAGCTTTATTTCTAAGGTTTATTGAATTTTAAATATATATATGTATATATGTTGAAATTTGAAATTGCACAATATTATATAAATAATAGTTGTGTGTGTTAGTTTAATTTATTTGATAAATTAAATAACTAGCATCAATTTAATTTATAAAGATAAATTAAATCTGTTGGCTCATCATTATTTGGATTAATTAAATGGATATGATTTGATCAGATCAATTTAATCCAAATTAAGATTGCAGAATTCGAATTTCATATTTTGAATTTCAAGATTAGATCTATAATATCTTTTGAAATCCAAATTTTAAGATTAGATCTAGAATATCTTTTGAAATCCAAATTCCAAGATTAGATCTAGAATATCCTTTTGAAATTCAAATTTCAAGATTAGATCTAGAATATCCTTTTGAAATTAAAATTCAAATTTTTCAATATTAATAAAATATGAATCCTTGATTATGATGCACTCTATAAGCTTTATAAATATAAGTGCTCGTGAACAGAAGAGGCATCCCATTTCTGAATTTGAATTCGCTCTTGAGCCACGAAACCCTAGAGAGAGAGTGAAACAAAGAGGCGTTAGCACGTTGCTATTGTTGGAGACTGTTCGCGTGGATACCGGTAGAAGGAGGCGATTGAAAGAATGTCTGCTCCTCGTGATCGGAAGCAAGAGCACGGAAGGTTATGGAGTTTGAAGAGATCCAGACGCAGAGGAAGGGACAATCTCAAAACGCAGAAGCTACGCCTTCATCTCTTCGATCTAAGCGCCTTTGACAGATCCGTATTTAGGATTATATTATTTTAAATTCCACTGCTTATATGTCCTAATCCCAACACGAAGGTGACAGATGAACATTAAAAAGCTTCATGTTTGAGATTGAGTTTGCTTTTTGTTCCTTATTCCATAAGTCAAGCTTCCTGCATTTATGAGAGTAGTTAGCATTTTAAAAGTCATTTCACAAATAAAGAAAGTTTCTGCATTGTAGCTTAAGTTTGTCAAAAGTAAAGTTATCTGATAAAGTAGTGCTTGAGAAAACCATTCTAATGCTTAAGTATTGCAATATGTATTTCAAAGAAAAGATCAATGCTTTAAGATGATACTTGAGTTTGGAAAGTATTTTGACAGTAAACCATGTCAATGCTTGAGCATTGGATCTCAGTCTTGAGTACTAACAATGCTTTCTAAAACTGCTCAAGCATTTTGTACAAGTATTGAAGATATGCAAGTTTTGAAGGTCTCAATACTCGAGCACTAGATCATGGTGCTTGAGCATTTTCAGAAAGCATATGTGAACAATGGAAATTTGAGCTCGATGCTCGAGCATTGGCAATGAATCCAGTAACTGCCGGCACCATTTACTCACAGTACTGTCTGAGAAACGTTCAATACTCAAGTATTGATTTTCAATGCTCGAGTGTTAGCTCTGCTTGAAGCCTCTGCTGGAGCATTCTTTGGCAGCACAGAGAAAAGACTATCAACACTCGAGCACTGTGTCGTACTGCTCGAGCATTAACCATGCTCTTTAGCTTTTGCTTGAGTATTGCTTAGTAGCACTGTCAAATGGTACAGTCTTGAAGCTTGATGCTCAAGCATTGACTGCCAATGCTCGAGCACTGGCAATGCTTGCACACTGCTCGAGCATTCTTATGACAGCACAACCTGAAAACCATATTTTGAGCTTGATTCTCAAGTATTAAGGATTAGTGCTCAAGTGTTAGCCATGCTTGAACTTTATGCTTGAGCACTGAGTGAAAGTATTTCATTTCTAAAGCACAATGCTATAGCATTGAGATGCAGTGCTCAAGTATTGACACTGCTTGAATCAATGCTTAAGCATTCAGTCACAACATTGCTTATAAACATAAGTTCCAAAACACAATACTTGAGCATTGAGTTCCAATGCTTGAGTATTGGCAATACTTTTTCTTACTGCTCAAGCATTTTTGTAAAGCATTTAGTTTAAACTTTGAATTCAAAATAGTAGCATGCCAAGATCCAAAAAAAAAAAATTCAAGTTTCAAAAAAATTTTCAACTTCATACTTCATAAATCAGGAATCATGAAAATTTCAAGAAATTAAAGGTAATCAATCAATAAAGTGACATAGTGAAAAACACAATATTATATAAAGTTCAACATAATCGAACAGGATTCAAAATGTAAGGTTCAACAGAAATAATTCGACAGAGATAAAAGCATGGCCAACAACATATGATGATTTTTCTCCCACTTTTTATCATTAGTCAAGAAGGGTCACTGGGAAGAGGCATCAGGGACATCATGAGTACTAGAGGGCTTAGGAGGGAGGAGGCATAGAGGAAACAGGTGGTGCAGGAATAAGCTATGGCTCAGGATTAAGGATAAAAGAGGAGAAATCAATCATGGCCAAAACTGCATCAGTGGGTAGATCATCAAGAGAGTGAGGAGGAGGAGGAGGTGCAGTGTAATATCCTAAATTTCGTAAACATAAATAAAGGCCAAACCGATGAATTACGAAATGATTTGAGCCCCATAGATAAGAAAAATAGAAAGGAAAATGCCTATAAATAAGAAAGGATGATCGACTAAGTCCCTAGTCTTGAGAATTTTAAGTAAAAATGACCAAATGGCAAAATGTTCATTTGGCACAAATGACAAGGGTAAAATGGTCATTTTGATTAAAAAGACCTAGGGCATAAAATGTCATCAAATAATAAGGACATTTTGGTAAATTGGTCAAAAGTAAACTAAAAGTCAAAGTTAACCCAAACGTCAAAGTTGGCCAAAAAAGTTAAAGTTGGCCAAAAATGTCAAAAGTCAACCAAGGGTCAAGTTGGAATTAAGAAAGAGTAGAAAAAGTGATGGCATTTTGGTAATTAAGAAAGAAATAAGAAGGTAGTGGCATTTTCGTAAATAAGTGGAAAGTAAGATGTGGTAATAGCATTTTTGTAATTAAAGGATTTTGGAGTTAAGGGCGACTGATAACTAATTATTTGAGATAACAGGAGTTCTCAAATGCCGGTGACCTGAACTGAAAAAAGTTTAGTTGGGTCCTAAAATATTTAACAAAATTATTATCTGGTGTCATGTGCGGGTAGTTTCGAAGTACGGAGATCAACATTGCCCGATAGCCCCGAAAAAGGATTTTCTTAGAAAATTAATTGCGGAGAATTTGGGAAGAATTTTGAGGAATGGAAAAGGGCTGGAGTATCAGGGAAATATATAGGAATTTTCCATGCCCTTAAGTCAAATTGGCCGCCGTAAGCACATTTTATGGTGTTGCACGCAAATCGAGGAATCCTAATGAGTTACAAGGAAAACCAGGGGATGCTTTAGGCTAGTGCATGATGCTACCTAGGCAATAAAGCCTAGGGAATGGTGCACATGAGAGATAAAGTCTCCGGAAAAGTAAAAAGATAGTTACCCGTATAAAGGGTACTTTAGGAAATGCGTGCAACCGGTCAAGTAACTGGACTGGTAGAGGCCTAGTCAGCCCAACCAGACCAGCAAGGGAAGTATAAAAAGAACTTTTCACCAAGCAATCCAATGAGGACATGTGGCACAATCTCCATCAAGTATTTCCAAACTTGGTCCCTAAGACTTAATATCCTCCATACAATATTTCAAGAAGCAAATTTAATTAGGAAACCCTCTCTCTTCTCCCTCACAAATCCAACCTCCCTCTCTCTCTCCTTGGGCAGATTTTCCTGTCCCTTCTCTCTAGCCAAAAACTCCATTCTCAAGCAAGAAAGAAGAGAACCAAGCTTTGATAACACAAGGTAATATGTTCTAGCAACCAAGCTTCATCTTTTTCAAGCTTTGCAACCTTCTACTACTTTTCTCCTGGTTTGTTTTCTTGAATGAACCTATCTTTTGGAAGATGATGGCTAGGATTTCAAGAACTAAAAATGGGAAAAAGAAGGTTTTAAAGGTGGTAAATGGTTGCAAGTTTTTCGTTGAGTAGTAGATGGTAGCTTGTTGGTTGTTGATGGTTATTTTGGTTGTTATAAAAATTATGGGAAGATCAATATTATGGGGAGGTGCTGCCCAAATTTCGTTTGGCCTAAGGGGAGTGTATTTGAGATGATCAATGTTATAAAAAGGGGTTTTGGAAGCAAGAAAACACATAGTTGCATGAACAAAGTTTGGAAAACCCTAAGAGATGGATTTTAGAAGCCGTAAGGGCCATAAAAACCAAGTCTTGAACTTGTAGGACTCTTGAAAAACCTAAAGCGGTTTTGTGCGTTTTTGCAAGTTTTGTTGCATCTTGATGATGGCATGTTTATATGGATGTTATGCCATGATTTTTAGGGTTTTAAGATCTCCAAGAGCATACTTGGAAGAGATCCAAGAGCACTTTGAAGTTTGAGTAAAGCAAAGCAAAGGTAGCAAGACTACTAATCTCCTCTTATGTTTATGAAAATGAATTGTGAATGTTACTTGAAATTTTATGATGATTGAAGTGCATGATTTTTGTATGAAATGTGACTTTTTTGCTATGGCCATATGCATGATAAATTGTAGTTTGATGTGTCACATGTTATTATGATCATACACATGCTTTAAAGTTATGTGTGCACATTCAAAATATTTTGATTATGTAGTTTTGCTATTGGGATTCCCAAATCTCATTCCCCACCAACTAACTTGTAGGTGGAAGCTCAAGCAAGGGTAAGGAAAAGGTTATTGATGAATGAAGATGTTGCTCTTGCTTGCATGATTTTTGTGTAAATATGAGTTGCTAAACTCTCCATGAAGTTGTTATGATTGTAACCCTTAAACCTCAACATGAAGTAGCATGTAAATATGTGATGATGCATGCATGAAAATGGGCTAAAAGTGCTAAGAAATGGTAAAGCGATAATCATGCATGATAGAGGTGGGTTAATGAACCAAAAAGAGGTTTTGGTGAATTTTAAAAAAAGTTTGTTTTCAAAGCTAAAGGGTTCCAAAGGCCCTAAAAAACAGACCAGTTTCACGTGGAAAATAAAAATAAAAATCGAGCTACAATTGAGCTGAAAATTTTTAGTAAGAAGCTAAACATCTTAAGCTTTAAAATGATATAAATTTTGAAAAATTTGGATGTGTATATTAAGAGTTATGATTTTCCGAAGTTAAGGGAAAAATCTGGAAAAACTGGAAGTGACCATTGGAACAGTGCACGTTTTCGGAATAAACTGATTCAAATGGGCAAGAATTGGAACCAGTGAGTATTCTTCTCCTATATATCACTTAATAATGTAAATTCAAGAATTGGAACCACTCAGTTTCAATTTTTCTAGAATTAATTATGATTTTTCAAAATTGGGCCAGAAATCTGAAAAATGGGCTAGTGAATAGTAACAACGTTTTTGAAGAAAAAGAAAAAAATTTAGGTCACTAAAAAGACCAATTTGAGTCATCTAAAGCCTAATAGTGGTTCTAGAGTGATCTGATATGAGGAAATAGGGGGGAAATAGGAGGTGTTACATGCAGGATGAGCCTGAGAACATCGGTTGGCTTCCTCAAGAGATGTAACTCTGCCATTCAGTGCAGCCACTGAGTCCTCAAGAGATGAAAGTCATGCAGACACTGTCTCTCATAATGAATCAACTATGGAAGACAATGTTGCTACTGCCATATCAAGTGAATCCCCTGAGAAATACTCTATTGATGCCTTCAAAAGGTTGTGAACATAGGCCTTGACATCAACATGGAAGGCAGCAGTGAATGGCTCTCCACTTTTTTGAAATTCTGTCCCTAATAACTTATGCATGATAGCCTGAGCAAATGATAGAGCAAAATCTCCCAGTGGGGGTGCATATGATTAGGCTTCATCTTGTCCTCGAGAAGTGGTAGATGTAGTCTTCTTCTTCTTCTTCTTCTTCTGAGGTTGTGCTTGAGGATATACTATATTGATATTCATTCTGTGCAAGTGGGCTTCTCCAAACTTCATTGGTTTTGCAACTTTGTCCAAAATGTACCAAACTTCAAGTTGCGTCAGGATATGAGAGACCAAGGAGAGATAAAGTACTGTAATCCTCTTTGATCCTGAGAAAACAGGCTTCCACATTTCGTTAAAAACCAATTCTCCTATATTCCTCTTTTATTTCTTCATGATCCATGCCAAATTTTTGTAGTCCATATCGATTGGGATTAAGAGGATTTTGAGAGTGCTTAAGAGTTAGGGTGCGAGTACTGACGAGAAAAGGAGTTTAAGTCACTAGAATCTGTAAACACTCAAGCATTGACACTCAGTGCTTGAGTGTTAAGGGCATAGACGAGAACAAAATAGATAACACTCGAGTATTAGCACATAGTGCTCGAGTGTTGCAACTCAGTGGTTGAGCACTGTATCACAGTGCTCAAGCATCGAGGCAAGAAGATGAACAAATGCCCCAACATGGTTCAATACTTGAGCATTGGACTTCTAATGCTCGAGTACTGCATCCCAGTGCTCAAGGACTGAATCACAGTGCTCAAGCATCAAGTCAGGAACATGAACAGATGCTTGATAAAGGCCTAATACTCGAGCATTGAGTTACTAATGCTCGAGCATCGTGGTCTCTAAGCCTAAAACACTTACCCTGCTCGAGCATTACCTATGCTCCCTTATAATGCTCGAGAATCATCATTCAATACTACTCCAGAGTGTCTTATTCCCCTAATACTCGAGCATTCCTCCATTCTTGCTTGAGTAATGCTCCAAAAACTATAAGAATTGATCATATGCTCAAGCATTTTGCTACTAATACTGCAAGTATACACATAAACACCTGTAAAACTTTGACAAAACACTCTGAAGCTTAAGTTAGTAATGGTTAATCATCAAAACAACAATAAATCAACATTGTTTACAATTCATTAGGATTTACCTTCCCCAATTCTCTTTTGATATCCATAAATTTTTCTCTGGCTAGTGGTTTGGTAAAGATATCAGCTATTTGAAGATGTGTTGGAATGAATTCAACCTTAACATCTTTCTTCTGCGCATGATCTCGGATGAAGTGACGTCTAATATCAATGTGCTTAGTCTGAGAGTGATGAATAGGAATCTTTGCAAGATTAATTATGTTAGTGTTGTCACAGTATATAAGAATTTCATTAAACACTATTCATAGATCTTGAAGTTGCTACTTCAGCTATAATACTTAAGCACAACAGCTTACAGCAGCAATATATTCAGCTTATGTTGAGGATAATGACACTGTTGATTGCTTTTTGCTGAACTAGGATACCAAGGCTCCTTCGAGGGATTAACATTGACCACTCGTGCTTTTTTTGTCAGTTTCATATCCGGTGTGGTTTGAATTCGAGTAAGCAATCTGTTGCTCATTCGCACCTTTTGGATACCAAATTCCAAGATCAATAGTGCCAGCAAGATATTTAAATATCATATTCACATTCTCTACATGTGATTCCTTGGGTGCTGCTAGATACCTTGCACCCATCCCATCGCTGAATTGGATGTCAGGTCTACTTGCTGTGAGATAGAGTAATGAACCAATCATCCCTCTATATCTTTTGATGTCATAATATGTGCCATTTACATCCTCATCAAGGAATGTTGTTAAACTCATGGGGGTGTCTGCACTTTTACATTGATCCATTCCAATTCAATAGCTCATTTAGATACTTAGTTTGGCTAATAAAGATGTCATTGTTTCTTTGCTTGATTTGGAGTCCAAGGAAGAAATTGAGTTCTCCCATCATTGACATTTCAAATTCTGCTTGTATAATTTTAGCGAATTCTTGGCAAAGATCATTGTTAGTTGCACCGAAGATAATATCATCAATATAAATCTGTACAACTAACATATCAAACTTAGAATGCATTATAAACAAGGTTGTATCCACTTTCCCTCTAACAAAACCTTTCTTGATTAAGAAATTACTCAACCTTTCGTACCAAGCTCTAGGTGCTTGCTTTAAACCATAAAGTGTTTTCTTAAGTTTATAAACATGATTTGGTTTATAAATATCTTCAAAACTAGGGGGCCGTTCAACATAAACTTCTTCCATAATAAAACCATTTAGGAAAGAACTTTTCACATCCGTTTGAAACAATTTGAAATCTATTAAGCAAGCAAAAGCTAGTAAAACACGAATTGCTTCTAATCTAGCCATAGGAGCATATGTTTCTTCATAATCAATCCCTTCCTCTTAGCTATAGCATTTGGCTACTAACCTGGCTTTGTTCCTAACAAACTGGATTCATCAATTTTGTTCCTAAATACCCATTTTGAACCAATAACCGGATGATCACTGAGTCTAGGTACTAAGTCCCAACTTGGTTTCTTTCAAATTGATTTAGCTCTTCTTTCATAGCTATAATCCAATCATTGTCAGTCAATGCTTCCTCAACATTCTTAGGCTCTATTTTTTGAAATAAAAGCTAAAAATTGAGCCTCATTTGTAAATCTCTTTCTAGTTTGTACACCTTCATTCACCTCTCCAATCACTTGATTGATAGGGTGTCTTTCTCATAAAGGGATTGTGGATATTCATCTGATTGATAATTTTCAAAATCATGTGATGGTTGGCAATCAATTAAACTATCCTTCTTTACATTTTCAAAACCTTTTGAAATAATAACTTCTTCATCAATGTCAAGTTTTGTTTAAGGTTCAGTTTCAACAAAAACTACTAGGACAGACTCTTTTACCATACAAGTACATTTGTTGAAAACTCTAAATGCTTTACTCCTATTCGAAAACCAAGAAATAAACCTTCATCAAATTTAGGATCAAATTTACCAAGGTTATCCTTGCCATTGTTGTGAATGAAGCATTTGTTACCGAATACATATAAATGCGACAGGTTTAGTTTTCTGCCTTTGAATAGCTCATAAGGTGGCTTTCCCATCAATGTCCTAATATATGCTCTGTTGGATATATAACATGCTTTTCTCAGAGCATTTGCCCAGTATACTTGTGACACCTTCTTCTCTGTCATCATTGCTCGTGCCATGTCAGCTAAGACTCTGTTCTTCCTTTCTACTACTCCATTTCGTTGAGGAGTCCTTGGAGCAGAGAAGTTGTGATTGACTCCTTCACTTTGATAGTATGCTGTAAAGTATCCATTTTCAAATTCTCCTCTGTGATCTGTTATAATGGAAACAATAGACATACCTTTGTCATTTTGGACCTTTTTGGCAAATATGGTGAATAATTCAAAAGTTTCACTCATGGATGCTAAAAATATAGTCCAAATAAATCTAGAGTGATAATCAACAATTACTAATGTGTAAAGATTTCCTCCTAAGCTCTTTACTCTAGCTAGACCCATTATATCCATATGAAGTAGTTCAAGTAGCCTCTTCGTTAAAATTTCTTTCTTTAATTTATAAGATGATTTTATTTGCTTTCCTATTTAGGAAGCATCACATACTAAATCATTTTTTAAATTAAGTTTCAAAAGCCCTTGAACTAATTCATTCTTGATTAACCGGTCAAGCTAATTCATATTGACATGTGCGAAGCGTTTATGCTATAAACGGCTTTCATCAGCTTGAATAATCAAACAAGAGTTTGCAAAAGTATTTTCCAAGTCAATGGTATAGCAATTATCGTCCCTAGGTGCTCGGAGTTGAATGTTCAACTTTTCTTTATTGATGGGAAGATCCTTTTTGTTTATGATGAAGCATTCTTGTGAGTCAAAGATCACCCAGTTATCTTTATCAAACTTTAACTCACACTGAGGAGATTGTGGCACAATCCTTCCACATGATAAACATCTTTAACTGGTTCAACATTTGCATTGCTCACTTCACCAATTCCTGTTATTCTACCATATTGATTTCCTCCGAAGCTTACTTTTCTACCATCCTTGGCTCTAAGGCAGACAAATTTTCTTTTGTCATCTGTCATATGTCTTGAGCATCCATTGTCAACATACTATTTACTTGCTTTGGATACTCGAAGACATACCGGTAGGAAGATCATCTAATAGTTTTAGGTACCCAAATTTTGTTGGGTCCTTTTGGGTTAGTTTTTGGGACTTTTAGAACGTATATTCCTTTTGGTACCCACTTATATGTACATAAAACTTTGTTATTCCTAAAATTGCAATTTGTAGTTTGATAACCTCTCCTATTACAATAGCTACAAAATGCAAATGGTTCTGATGTATGCACAGATTTTTGAAAGTATTTCAAATAACTTGTGGTGCCACTCTTTTTCTCACCTTTTTGAAAATAAGTTTGAGGATTGTATCCTATACCGCTTCTATCATTTATAACTCTCTGACTTTTCAAATCACATGAAGCATTTCACTTCCTTGAGTAAAATTTTCTAATGTTTTAGATAAACGTTCATTTTCATTTTTCAAAACAACTCATTTAGAACAAGTTTTAGTGGCAATTGGTTTTTCAATAGGGTTTTCTAATTCTTTTCCTCTCTTTCTAATTCAGTATGCATGTCATCATATTCAGCACGTAATTCATCATAGCTGGGTTTGGAGAATACCTCCTCTATTTCTGATTCTTCTTCCTGAGCTATAAGACAGAGATTGGCTTCCTCCTCAACTTCACTTTCTTCTTCATCCTAGCAGTCATCCCAGATGCCCGAAACATACACCTTCTTCTTGAAGTATTTTGGTTTCTTCTTCTCCTTATCTTTGTTTGAGCTACAAGCTGTGGACAATCAGCTCTATTTTATCCAGGCTTGTTGCTTTCGTAAAAGATTATTTTGCTTGATCCTCCTCTCTATAGCCATCTGTTGTTTTGATCCCTTCTGTACATTCTTTGAAATTTTTGAACAACCATTGCAAATTCTTCGTCTTCCACTCCACCTTCTTCATCCTCTGTTTCAGGCTCTTCCTTTTCTTTTTCTGTTTTGAGAGATAGCTTTTCTTCTTCTTATCTTCAATGCTAGATAGCTCCTTTTTGAACTTCTATTTATTCTCATATTCAGCGAGACTTCTAAATAGAGCTACCACTGAGGTCATTGATTCTCCTCTTGATTCTTTAATGGCCGTGACTTTTGCTTTCCATTTGTTGGATAGTACATTAAGAATTTTTCTCACTTGAGAGCGTTGATTATATGTTTTTCCGTGGACTGTCGATTTGTTGATGAGATGTGTATGGCACATTTGAAACTCAGCAATGATTTCTTCATCTCTCATCTTGAGAAAGCATATTCAATAGTTAGTATGTTGACTTTGCTCTCCTTCACAACTTTGGTGCCTTCATAGGCTATCTCCAAAGATTCCCACATGTGTTTTACGGAAGGCAAATACAGATTTTGAAGAAGTCATCTTCATTTAGTGATGCTTGCAACATTAATACAACATTTATATTCAGAAGCATCTTCTTCTTGTCATCCTCATCAAATTCTATTCGTATCTTTGGAACCAATTGATCTTTATCCTTTTTCATTAGTACAAAGTTTCCTATTTCAAAGATATCCCAAAAATCTAAATCAATGGCCAGAATAAAGTTTTGGAACTTGATCTTCCAAAATGAAAATTTTTGGTTGTTGAAGGCTGGTGGTCTAGTGATTGAAGCTCCGTCAGCTATAACGTATTCACCAAATCCTGCCATGATGGCTCATGAGACAGTTACATCCTTTAGACGAGAGACTTGTTCTGATACCAAATATTGGTGTTTAGGAATTCTAGAAATTGATTTAACGCATCCACAACTTAAACTACTTCACCTTACATAGTCATACATGCATTCATACATATATGCATGCTCATCAAGTAGAAGTTTAGGAATTACATTAAGCCAAAACACACTTAATCATGTACATCAAGCAACATTACATAACTTGGCAACCAAAATAACCACATAATTCTTCCTCTATTCTTCACTCACCTTGCCTTTACCCTTGTTTGAACTTGTACCTAAGAATGATTAGTTGGGGAGAGTGAGATTTCAAAGAAATACCAATAGCAAAAGTACTCACACAACCACTAATATGCATGACAATTATTCAATACTTTGTAACATATACATGAACATGTGATTTTCACAACTTTTACATTTTGCATATGGCTATAGAATAATAAAATTCACATTATCACATATTCAAAATCACAAGTTTGTCATACAAAAAGCACAAACCACAAATAATTATTAATGCAACTATTAGTGTAAGTTTAGTAGTTTTTGCTACCTTGCTCTTGTACTTGTCCTTGACTTAAAAGCTCTCTTTCCTATCCTTCCAAAAGAGTTCTTTGATAATTCACTTTCCTATACACAACATAATGTCATGGCTATCAATAACAAGCTCATCCCAAGCCATAAAATACACTAAAAGCAAGCAAAACTTCCTCTTAAACATTAAGAACCCTAAGCTCTTAAACTTGTCAAAATTAATTCCAACGCTTTCCAAATCATTTTCTCACTTCCACCCTACACAATTTTTCATTCTAAAGCCAATGGAAGCATCAAAATCATCAAACACCTATTATTTCTTTATGAATTCAAGCTGGCCGAAAATCAGGGGAAATGGAAACAAAAATGATTTTTCAACTTCCATTACATGTAATGGCATTATCTTGCCCTCTTACCTCTTTCCATGCATAATATAACATCAAAACATCACTTTCCATCCAAATAGAAAATTGGACAGCACCTTCCCTAGGGTTTTGAGATTCCAAAATTTCAAAAATAATAACAACCAACACAAACAATAGAACCTCCTTAACTTGCATAGAGTTTTTTGGTACCAATTATTTGAGCTAAATCCCTCTCTTTCTCATTTTCTCTCTCAAGAACACTAACTTTCCAGCCACCATACATAGCCAAAATCTCAAAAACTAAACCATTAGAAGTGAAAAGGTGGTTCTAAGGATCAATAATATGCAAGAAATGTCATGAAAACTTACATAGACTTGAAGTTCTTAAAGAATTTCTTCCTCCTCTTGCTCCTAAGTCTCATGCCTCTTCTCTTTCAATTTTCTTCTGGTTTGGCCGACCTAATGGGCTGGAATGGAGGTGGGAAAACTGATTTAATAAAGTGATAAACTCAATCCAAGAGTCCAAGTTTAATCTTACAAGTTTCCTTGATCTAGTGGCTCTTATTTCTCCATCCAAAAAGCTCCCTTTTGACACATGTTATTCAACATTATGAGCTGAAACTTAATGAAGAAGAATCAAATTTTGTGTGTCAACACAGAAAGATAACATGTGTCCCTTGATCCAGTATAACTTATATCGATAAAATAACTTTATTCTGATAAATTCTACCACTTGTTTGGGAAATTTATTTCTCTCTTTTGGTCTTCAATTAGGATCATTAAAAGTGGCACAAAACATATATGATATGCTTACTTTTAAAAATTTTATGCTTCCATAAAGTTACTTTACACTATCACAACACTGATAAAGCGACTTACCGATTAGTAACTGAATCCAAGGGCACCAAAAATTCCTAAAATTCTTACTGATATCCTCAAAATTTTTCTTTCTTCAAATTGCTTCTCGAAATATCTTTAATTAATTTTTAAAGAAAGCCCTAATTCCAGGGCTTCTTTGAGTCTTTTCCTTCAGATCCGAGAAATCCCTTTTCTCGTATTATAAGCAACAATTTTATAAAATTCTAGAATTTCCAAGCTATTTTTCCTTACTTTGAGATCAGATGTTTGAGGCCTCCTAGTACTTCAAATAATTATTTACGGCTAATTATTTGATAAAAATGCCAAAAATTAAATCACCTTTAAAATTATCTCAACATAATAATAAGTCGATTTAACTAAAATTGAGCCTCACGTATTGATCAATAACTTTCTCTACATTTTGGGTCTCTACGATGTTTATGATATTTTTGGTCAAACTTTGACCAAGTTGACTTTTGACTTTGGTCAAATGACCAAAATATTCTTATACTTTCCCTTAATTACCATAATGCCCTTGTCTTTTTGAAATTCCATTTGATTCCTTCCCATAAGGTCACCCATCATGTCATTTCTACAAGACAAGCACTTTTAATTCTAATGTTCTAATGGAATTCGGTATATTAGGGCTAAGTTGATCGTGATTTTTCTGGTCCATTAACTTCCTCTTTTTTTGTACTACGTATCTCTATACCTTAACTCATCCCATAACTACCGTTTTGGCCTTTATTTTAGTTTGCAAGAAAACATGGATATCACAATGATGCCATGAGACATGTGTATGTGGCCCCTCTTTGAATCCTGTATAGTGAACCCATGCAGTATTTTGTCTATAATATACTCTAACTTAAGCCTATAAGCCTCTTGGATCTATCTCTATAGATCTAATCCCTAGGATGTAAGTGGCTTCACCCAAGTCCTTCATTGAAAAGGACATTCCTAACAAAGACTTAACACTCTGCAAGGTAGGAATGTCATTCCAAATAAGTAGGATGTCATCTACATAAAGCATTAGGAATACAACTGTGCTCCCACTGACCTTCTTGTAAACACAAGGTTCATCCACATTTTGAATGAATCCAAACTCTTTAATGACTTCATCAAAACAATGATTCCAACTTCGTTATGCTTGCTTCAATCCATAAATGGATCGTTGAAGCTTCCATATTTTACAAGAGTCCTCTCGATGCACAAAACCTTTAGGTTGTGTCATGTACACATCCTCAAGTAGCTTTCCATTAAGGAAGGATATTTTAATGTCCATCTGCCATATTTCATAGTCATAATATGTTGCAATGGCAAGAAGGATCTGATTAACTTAGCCATTGTAACTGGGGAAAAGGTTTCATCATACTCTACACCATGAGTTTAAGTGAATCCTTTTGCAACCAGTTATACCTTGAAGACATTTACTTTGCCATCCATGTTGATTTTCCTTTTAAAAACCTATTTGCACCCAATGGTTTTTTAATCCGGCCACAATTGAAAGTATGAACTTGTCGTTGTTAAAGGCCTTGAAAATGGATCAAAACACATGTGATTTCCAAGAATTGTACTATGTGATTAAATTCGCTGTAAAGAAGGAAAACTGTGTTTAATTGTAAAAACATATATCAAAACTGGTATGCAAAGCAAACTTTCTTTTTGGGTTTTTCAATTATGGGAATGCAACAAAAACAGGGTGATAAAACGAAAAACTATTTGATGGTGTCTTCCTCTTGAAAATGGTACATGCTATTATAGTTCGCAAAAGATAAGGTAGAGTAATAGTTTCTCACTAAGTTTTGCAATAAAAACTGCAACAATTGGCTAGGTTAGAAATTCTATGCAATGAACTCCATTCTATGAAACCCTTTAAAAACACTTAGGATGTGTTTGGTTAGGGGAAAGGAAGGGAAGAGGAGGTTTAATGAGACCCTCCCCTTGTTTGGTTTGAATTTTTTTGGAGGGGAGGGGATGAAAATCACCTTCTCTCTCCCCTTCCCTCCCCCTCTTTTTGTTCCCTCCAATTTGGGGGGTTTTGAAGGCTAAAAGTTATGGACTAAAATGGCCCTCCCATATTATAATTATTTCATCCAATACTCTCATTTCTTCCCCTTTTTAATAAAATATTGTAATAAAATAAAAATAAATGAAAATATATTGTAATAAATTTATATTATTTTTTCTTTTTTTTGAATAGAAACTATATACCAATACTAAAACAAAGTAGTACACCAGATCATGAGGGTAAAGGTACCCCTTCCACCACCATCTGATGTACAGGAGATGGTGGTTGCTCATAAAAACAAAAGTTCCCCACAAGGTCATGAGCCATTCTCGCTAACCTGTCAGCCAAAATATTTCTATCCCTCAAAACATGACGCAAAACAATATTCCAATTCCTAGCTAAAAACATCCGAGCTTCATCAACAATATCTTTGAAAGGGTGCATTGCATCACACCCACGAGTCACTAGATTAATAGCTTCAATGCAGTCCGTAATAACTTCAACATTCTTATACTCGCGAGCCCAGCACATTTGCAAACCATGGATAATGGCTATTAGCTCAGCAATGGTTGGGGGGACCATAGAGAGTTTACAACTACATCCAAATATCCAACGATAATCAATCATACTGAGCACCCCACCACATCCGCTACGGCTCGATCTGAGCACAGATCCATCCACCTCTAGTTTACAAAAGTCAATCGGTCCTGTTTGATCCTCCCGTTGCTCACTGGAAAGACCTGCATAGAATTTACAATTTGACAAGATAGAATGGTCGCTGCAAAATCTAAGGAAAGTGGATTGAGCATTAGTGGGACCACAACTCTCTCCCTCGCCAAACAGTTCCTTGCAACGATCCACCCAAATATCCCAACTGATATGACCAAACAGAGTACACCATCGGATCTTCTGGGTAAAATCCTTGCCCACCTGCTTATGAAGGTTCCACTTTAGCCAATCCACTCCTTGCAAGGCAAAAAATTCCTCACAGAAGGAGAGAATTCACAAAAGAAAGCCACCGATCCCGCGCATTCGAACAGTCTCAGAGCAGTGCATGGGAGTTTCCTCTTGATTACAACCAAAAGGACAATTTGTTGACTCCCCGAGGCCTCGTCTGGCACGCAGCTGCGCTGTATGAATAAAAGTAAATAAAAAATTATAAAAGTAAATAAAAAATTATATAATTATAATTAAAAATATATTATTAAATTTAATTAAATATTTTAAAAATAAGATAATAATTATAAGCATAATTTTATAAAAATAAATTATTATAAAAATAATTTACAATGTAAATATATTGTTATAACTAAAAGGTATTATTAAATTTAAAATAAAAAATATGATCATCGATAAAAAATCCTTTAATTTCATAATATAATTTTTTATTTATTATAAATAAAAGTATTACTAAATTAATTAGCAGGTTGAATATATTATTACTTAAATTAATTAGAGATAAAAATTATATAATTATGGTTAAGAGTATATAATATTTATTAATTAAATATAAACTATTATATGAGGGTATAATAGTAAATTAATTATTACCTCCCCTCCCTTCCTCTTTTAAAGCAAACATAAAACTCATTTCTTCCCTTCCCCTTCAACATAACCAAATAGGGTAATATTAAAACCTTCCATCCTATCGATCCCTTCCCTTTCCCCTCCTTCAAACCAAACATAGGCTTAATGTGTGTAAGGAAATAGCTTAGTGAAAAATCCAATTCAAAATATTGTCACTTCAAGTATCAAGCACAACTAGGAAGATAAAAGAGAGTAACAAGGATTTCATTGATAGGTAGTCATGAGACATCACACTACCAAGTCAAACACAAAACAAATCCAAGTTTGGTACGACCGTAACCAGGTATTTAAATACAAATTACTAGTCCTAACTCAGCAACTAAGTAATCTATAACAGAAATACAGATTGAAACTACTACTCCCCTTGTGAAGCTCTTGAACTCAAGCCTTCTCCATCTCGAAGAGGAAGGAAGCTCAACACTCATGATGGAAGAATATGGATGCTTAATGGTCAGGAAATGGAAGATGAAAGGAGGAAAAATGGTTGCTAGGGATTTTGGTGAGTGGAGAGAAGAGAAAATGAGATGAGAAGAGGCTCTTGCTTGTAGCTGATGCATCCCCGTTGCCTTTGTGTGAAAATTACCCTGAATAGGATTTCATAACCGTTATTCTTTCCATTTGGAGCCTGATCTGGTTACTGATTTATGATTTTCACTGTAGCTAACTTGATGTAGAATGTAGATGAAAGCTAGTGCAAATGCTGGTCTTCCTAAAATGCAATGCTATGATATGCACAAGTTGATCCTATACTATAAACAAATGCAAAATAAACAAACAAACACAATCTAAACTAATGGCACTTAGCTTCTCGCCAACGGCACCATTTTTTATCCGATTACACCACAGATTATAAAACTTTATTGTTGTCTAGCCTTGGAAATGCATCAAAAGATTTGTGATTTCCAAGGATTGCACAGGGTTCAATCCTAGGGTCGTTCTCTCCGGAGCTTTATGTACCAATACATTATATCTTGTGTTTAAGTTAGTTTAGCAATTGAACACTGTTTTTGATTCAAATTAAGTATGCATCTATAACTAAATACAAAATAGAATTTCTTTTTGGTATTTTTTATTGTTGAGGAAGCAACAAAGCATAACTAAGGTTTAAAAGTATTTGTTGGTGGATTCCCTTTTGAAAATGAATATGGTCATTATAGTTCGCAACAGATTAGGGAAAGTATTAGTTTTTTCACTAAGTTTCATAATGAAAACCCCAACAACTCGCTGGATCAGAAATTCTATGTAATGAACTCCATTCCATGAAATCCTTTAAAAACACTTAATGTGTGTACAGAAATCGCAAAGTGAAAAATTCAACTCAACACGTCATTGCCTCTAAAATCAAGCTCAACTAGGAAGATAGAAGAGAATAACAAAGATTTCATTGAATAGGCAGAAGTGAGACTTCACTCTACCATGTCAATCACAAAAAAAGTTAAATACACAATTAATCCAAGTTTGGCTCGACCAAGACCAAGTATCTACGTATAAATTACAAGTTCTAACTCAGAAACCAAGTAATCCTAACATAAATACATATTGAAAACTAATACTCCCCTTTCGGAACTTTGAACTCAGACTATTTTTGTGACACTCCTTAATCTTTACCGTTAGCTTCATTAAATATCTATTTGGAAGCACCTTTAGGCCTTTAGTGACTTAGAGTAACCAAAGAGTGAAAAATAAAATTTTCAAGTTTAGGGTTACTATTCATGTTGATTCACAGATTTTTGGGCCAACTTTGAAAATTCATAACTAATTCTAGAAAAATCAAAATTGAGTGCTTCCAATTTCCACTTGAAGCTTATAAGTTCCTCTATAAAGGAAAAATACTCATTGAGTCATTAGCTTGTCCAATTGATACAGTTTACTGCGTGAAAAAGTATTGTTCATTTGGCAATTTTTCATTTTCCAAGATTCTCAATGATTTTCTTCAATCTTTGGAACATCATAACTTTCTGTACAAAACTCCAAATCCATTTTTCTTTATCTTTTTTTAAACCTTACAATGCCAACTATTTTTCTGTAAAATTTCAGTTCAATTGGAGTTCATTTACCCTGTTTTGAAACAGGTCAAAGTTCAGGGTTTGACCAACTTCACTTTGATAAAAACCAAACTTTTCATTTTCAAACTTCATCTTTTTGAAACCCTAACTCTTAATCCTTTTTGAACCATATTTGATCATTCATT
>JANTPZ010127097.1:0-11630 GCA_025593235.1 Vachellia pachyceras | reverse complement strand
TTTACTAATTTGAATTCAGAATCTTCTAAGATTATATTGATAGATATATTAATTCAAATTTATCTTTTAATCTCAATTTCTTCCACAATTATCTTAATTGACTTTTATTTTATATAATAACCATTAATCATAATTAATGCAATTAAATTCAATAAAAGCCAAATAATAGCACTAAATCCCCAAAAATGCTGTAAATTCACTTGATAAAATATGATTATTTCAGAATGATTTTACAGATTTCAAGAATGATATTACGGATTCTGATATAGATATATAAATGAGCTTTGTCTCGATTTACGTACAACATTGTAGACGCTGCTTCCCAAACACACAACCATATGGGAAAGATATTGAGCCTAGAATTTTTTGAATGACAGCGCGAGGCAACCCTACTTTCCTATCATGTAAAGTAGTATTTGATCAATGTGATTTATACATGGAGATTTAGCCTCAAGTTCCAAATAAACAAAATATTTAAGGAATAGTCCCATGGAGAAAAATATTTAATGAGAGGTTCCATTGACAACATGAGGTGTTGTCAACACAGCACATGGTGTTGACAACACCTCATGTTGTCAATAGGACCTCTCATATGGGACCATTCCTTAAATATTTTGTTTATTTAGAACCTGAGACTAAATCTCCCATTTATATACCTTTTAGCATATCTTGTTGACCATCTTTATATAACTGAACAAGCCTCCGACGATGTTTGGGAAGATCCGTGCATATTTGGAAAAAAAATAATTTCAACGGTGCATGTCGAAAAGTTGGAATCTTATAAAAAATATTAAAATCTGTAAAAAAATATATGGAAATATGTAAACTGCTTTATTCGCTGAATTTGAAAAGTTGGAAAGTCATGACCCAGCAGCTTCATTGAAAAACATGGGAGCCATATGGAACGAACACATACACGTACTCCCACTAGGATGACATTTTTGCTTTTATTAAAAAATGAGAAGAAATTTTGTAAAAAACCCCAATTTTAAAATCCCAAATTAATATTCTCTCCCAAATTTGTCCTTTCAATATTCACATAACAATTTAGGAATTTTAGAATTCAAAAGGTATTTTCTTCGGATTCCCAAATTGATTCCCTACCGGGTTTTATCATTGCTCAAAACATTGGATCGGATTCGACTGGTCGGTTAAAACCAGAAACTGGTGAATTGACATTGGTCCGGTCCGGTTGAGCAAGTGAACCGGTGAAACCTATGTTAAACTGATCAAACCGGTTAAACCGGTGGGTTAACCAGTTTGCCTCTTTTTAAAAAAATAACCTTAAAAGCTAGAAATATTAAAAAATGAATCATAGTGAAATAATGTTGTTCATTAATTTTTTAAAAAAAAATATTATAACAAAACAAGCCTTTAATTTTATGTTTTCTATTTAAATAAATTTACGCATGAGGATATAAAATAAACTTAATTTTTTATCGCAATTATTTTATCATTGATATTTAATTAAACTCTAAAAATTTAAAATTTGAGTAAAATAAAATAATATTTTAGATTTTATCTATTAATTTTTTAAAATAAAATCTAATTTATTAAATTATATTATTTTAATATAGTCGGTCTGACTCCATCCAACTTAACATCAATCTAAACCATCAACCTTTAAACTATTGTCTCACCTAATTCAAAATCCAATCCGATTTTTTAGAACCTTGAGTTTTATTTTATAAAGTTACAAGTATTTTTTTTAACTATTTAAAACATGTTTAAGATAAAAAAGAGTGCAATATTAAAAAGTAAATGCGTGCACCCGTGCGTGTATGGAATAAAATAAGACTATGGGGTCGAGACTATGTATATAATATACTTATTTAAAAACATTTAACTCCCATCTAAAAGTATGTTTAACAGTGTTTTTTTGTAAAACGAGATAATTTTCTCCACATATTTACCTCGACTTGTGTAAAAGTACTTATCTACCGCTTTCCTAAACAGATCCAATATGTGGTTTGGGAACACGGCTTCCCAAATGGTACACATATTTCAATATAAAATCTTCTCAAAATCTGTAAAAATCATCTCAAAATTTATTAAAGTCATCTCAAAATCCATAAAACCATCTCGAAATCCGCAAAATACCTCAAAATCTGTAAACTTCTTTCTCCCAACGGACTTCCCAAACAAACCCTTTCGGTTGTCATTTACTTCAAATGTATATTAACAAACATTTTAACAATATATTAATTCATTTTAAATGTTTTTAAGAGATTCAGTGATTTAGAAAACATTTTAATCATGTAAAATGAACATTGAAAACTCTAATTCTAATTTATATTACATCCTTATGATTAGTTTGTTTGAAATATGTTATTTATATTTAAAATATTCGGTGTAGATGTACACAACATCTAAATATTCCTTCAATAATACCCAATATCTTAAAGTATTTTTTATATAATTTTTCCTTTAAAATATTTTTAGTAGCAATAAATAATAAGTAGCCTAAATTCAAAATATCAAGTCACAGTAAAAAAAATGCTACATAGTGTTAAATACACCACAAATTATACTACGATATTAAAAAAACACGTTATGGCGTTGGATGCAACGAAGATTAGCTTATAATATTAAATATTACTAATAAAATAATTTAAGGTGTTGGGTGACAATTAACCCAAAGGTATGTCATCAAACTATTTTCTTACGTTGGCCAAAAAAAATCAAACTATTTTCTTACGAACTAATTAGTATATACAGTAGTAGTATTTAATAGGATTAAGGTGTAAAAATACGCATGAACTTTTACTAAAGGTATGTTCAGCATTGTATACTTTCGGAGGTACAAAAATGCACATGAACATTTAAAATAGATGCAAAAATGTCTAAATCATTAAATATAATATAACACGGTCATCTTTTGTGATATGACTCACGACATTTTTTTCATATGGACGTGTAACAGTATTAAATTATATTTAACAATTATAACATTTTTACACCAATTTTAAATATTTATATGTATTTTTATACCTCTATGAAAATATATGGTGCGGAACTTATTTTTGATAAAAAAAAATATTAAAAAAGAAGAAGAAGATATGGTGAAAATCCCACGTGCTATTTGCATCAAGTTTGAATCACTTTTTTTATTGGATTATAATTTATGAGATAAATATATTATAGGAGTTTTATTGATCCATTTGAAAAATTGTTGGAGATAGGGGTGGGAAATGGGAATAGGTCAGACCTTATTAAGTGGCCTACGGCCTGACCTATTTAGGGTCTAGCCTAGTCTGACCTATTTATTAAAAAGGTTAAATTCATGCCTATTTAAAAGTCTAATTGTATAAATAGGTCAAGTGGATTTTTTTGAAGCCTAGCTTGTAAGCCTTCATGCTGGCCTGTTTATATATAAAATACATATAACTATTTTTATATGATGCAAATAACACTTTTTTTTATTTTTTTAATCCTAATTTTTATATTAAATAATTACATCCAATAAATATAATAGGCTTAAAGCCTACCTTGAGGCCTTTTAAAGGTGTACAATAGTATGCTTAAAGTTTACTTTGAGGCCTTTTTAGAGGTCTCTAAAAAGGCTTCAGTCTTACCAGGCCTTTCGAAAGCTCAAACCTGATCCTAAAAAAGCCTACATCTAGGCTCAGTCTCAATATTTTCATTACAGGCCCAGGTCTATTTAATCAAAGTCTGGCCTGACCTCACCTATTTCCATGCCTAGTTGGAGAATGACTTTTACTGCAAATGCATTTTTTAAAATAAAAATGTATTTAGATAAATATTGTAACAGTGATTTTTAGTGGAAAGTGACTTAAGAAAACAAATATCATTAAATAATACATATATACATATATTTTTTTATTTTATATTGGGATAAAATTAGATAAAAACAAAATGATAAAAAGTAGTTAGAATGTCTCAGATCAGGACTTAGTGTTTCCCATATTGCGACTTGCATATATTTTAGGTTTTGAAATGCATTCCCAAATACATTGTATTTCAACTTATGTACTTTTATAACGTTATGACAAATATTACCTAAGCCAATGAAGCAATTTCTTAGTTAAATTGTTTAAGAGCTAATCGATTTGTATATTGAAGTCTATTATATTTATCGTTGAAATTTGAAATTGTTGATTAAGAATGATTCAGCACTTTTAATCTGATTTATTCAAGAGCATAACTGAGTACATAAATAGAGCAAATTAGAGTTAACTAACTACATATAATCCAGAAATATATAATTTGAATTAGATAATAGAATCTAGGAACTAACTACCTAGAATCTAGAAATATCTAATTTGAATCAGAATATAATCTGATTCAAATATCCTAATGTTAAGCAAAAAGATTACATAAGAAAATAATAAAAATCTAAATTCAATCAGATCCTAACTAATAATTACTATGCTGATTGGATCCCAGTTGCATGTCATCCAACAATCATGATCAAGGTTATCAAAACCGGATCGGTGATTGAACCGGACAAGGCAGTGGGTTAAGGGTCAGTGGGTCAGACCGGAGTCAAACCGGGGGTCAGACTGGTGAGGAATAAAAAAATTAAAAAATAAATATTATCATACATTGGCACAATTAAACCATCCACAATTAAAAATTACAAAAATTAAGTAGTAAATCCCATTACTAATAAATTAATAATTACCAAATCAATCATAGACTTGTATGTTATCTATTATCTAACATTATTTACAGTTTCAAAATATTCATTATAACAAAATATCAACATATAAATATGGTAAAAGCTTCTGTTTTTTATTTTTTAACTTTTAAATTTGGAAAAATTCATCATTTTTCTAAAAATTAATTAAAAAGATGAGTAGATAACTATATATAGACTCGATAGTAAGCATGTGTGGGGAATGTGTTCTATTTTTTAATATTTTTACCTTTTAAACTTTTAAAAAATAAGTTTTTAAATTTTTAAAAAATATTTTTTAAAATAAAAAAGGAAACCGGGTCGACCTAGCAA
Organism: Vachellia pachyceras; assembly: GCA_025593235.1. Classification (NCBI taxonomy): domain Eukaryota; kingdom Viridiplantae; phylum Streptophyta; class Magnoliopsida; order Fabales; family Fabaceae; genus Vachellia; species Vachellia pachyceras. Next base: position 6,658 of record JANTPZ010127097.1, on the reverse strand, counting down.
ACCGGCCGGGTTGACCCTGGGTTAGGCCGGGTCAATCCGGGTTGACCCCAACCCGGGGTTACTTAATGAATCGGATCGGACCAGAGGCCGGTTCGCCGGTTTCCGGTCCGGGTTTAATTACCTGGATCATGATAGACTTTCAGTCCCTCAAATGTAAGGCTAAAATATACTTTTAAGTTTGAGGGACTGAAAAGTCTACTTTTTAAAGTTAAAGGACTAAAATGAAACATGACGCAAATATAAAGGACTAAAAGTATACTTTAACCTTACATTTATTATTTTAATCATGATTGATTTGACCTTGGATTAACTCCAATTAGAATCACAGTTGACCTAATGATTTTGTTGTGGCCCAATAGCCCATTATGCTTGCCCAAGCCCCATAGAAAAATGCCGAGCCTTACCCAAAAAACTGGGCCTCACAAAATATTGGGCCAAGCATTGGGCTTGGTATGCCGCCCTGCCCACTTGACCTTACCCAAAATATACATGTATAATTTTATTCGAAAAATATAAACGGCATTCAAAATTAAACCTTATCTCAGTAGCTATCATTGGAAGACCTTCTCATATTTCCCGAGTGCGCGACGCGGGTTGAGTCCGGATTAGTCGGGGCGAAGCTCCGGAGATCGGACGGGTAACCAAACAAAAAAAATTTAAACCTTATCCTAGATGATCAATTAACTATATAATTACTCTAATTAATTAGCTGTTACAATATCCTTATTTATTTAACAAAAATCTCCCATTTCTTCCTTCTACTTTGATCTCTCCCATACATAGATAAGGATTAAGGAGTAAAACCATCTCAAAAAATTTTACTCAAGAGTAATGTTATCTCAAAAGTTTTTTTTTGCTTCAAAATTGTTAAAATGAAGCAACATTGTCTTTACCTCTTTTAACAATCAACTTCAGTTTTTTAACCACATTAATTTTTTATAGAGTGAAGCAATTTTATATATTTTGAAACTTTCATGATGACATTAAACTTAAAATAGGGCAACATTGATTGCTCCTAAGTGAAAAAATGAGGAAGCATATTTACATGTTAACACTGTACCTGTATGGGAAAGCGGTAGAGAGGTGCTTTTACGGTTTACGAGGTAAATATGTGAAGAAGATTATCTCGATTTGAGGAAAAACACTGTTGAACACTCTCCCAAATAGACAAACTATATATTTACATTGATATGAGATTGCTGAGAATAATGATGCTTGTTTGAAAAATCTTATTTACTCCTCAAAAGCACGTTTAACAGTATTTTTCCGCAAAAAGAGATAATCTCCTCCACATATTTACCTTGACTTACGTAAAAGTACTTCTCTACCGAATTCCCAAACGGACACATATGATGCTTATATAATAAATTGTGATTTGAACCATCTTCTTCGAAACACAATGGTGATCAATCATATCATCATCATCTCTCTTCTTCTTCTTCTAATCATTGCATCATCACTACTTCTCTTTACGGTGTCGTCAAGGGGCTCCAAAACAATTATACTGATGAAAAAGCCAGAACAGTGCCAAATAAGCATGTGAGAATCACAAACGACCTAGGTCAGGGCGTCGTTTTAATCCAAAGACGGCGACCTGGGGATACACTTCCTACCGTTTCACAACACTTACGAATGGAAGTTCATAAGCAACACGTTTATAAGGAACAAGTTGTTCTATTGTTTACATGTGGTGGGGGAAATAACGTGAGTGGAAGCTTTGATGTGTACGATGAAGCAAGAGACGATAACGAATACACAAATGGTTCATTTGGTACGTTTGAATTGATTTTGATGAAAATGAAAATGAAGATGTAAATGGAAATGAGGATGGAAATGGAGATGGAAAATGATATAAATATAGAAAAAATGAGGGGTCAAAAAATCAATTCCACAGAATTGATCATGGGTTGCATCATGGAATTCATTTATACCCATTTTGAATTCCATTTCCAATTCCATCCCCCAATTCCATCATACCAAACATAGAAAATGAATTCCATTTCCAATTTCACCTCTCAATTCCACCATACCAAAATGACAAAAGTGTAATTGGAGCGTTGGAAGTGATGTTGCTTATTGGTTTAATGCTTTGAGTAGCCAGTGGGATCTCAGGTATCAATGGCCTAAACCCTAGATTTGTATGCACTATCTAGGGTCCATAATAGTAGTAACAATATTAAGTTTTGTAATTAGGACAATCTAATTAGGTTATCTGCGTTCCATTTGTTCTTGGAAACAGCCTCTTTGTCTAACGTAAAAAACACTTCGGCCTAACATGAAGAAACTCTATTGAACATGAAAGTGAGGAACTCAACCAATTTATAACATGATACTTGTATCATTCTAGGCTAACGTGCAATAATCATTTGATTATGTAAAATTATACTCCCTCCGTTTAAAATATAAGGCGTAAAGTTACAAAAAAAAATCTAATTTTTTTGTATAAGATGAAGTTTGGATTTGTCTCATCATTCAATGAGTTTTTTCTCTCTCAGTTTTGCCCTTGATTAATTATGTCTTTCTTATCTTTTTCTTTCTTTGTATTCATTCTCCATCACATTCACCATCTCCATGAATAAGAGTGTTCTGGGAAATAAAGTTATATACATGTAAATTATATTATAATATCTTTAGTTCAAAGATGAGAGAGATTGAATGGAAAAATTAGGGATAAATTTTTAAACAATCTCATTAAATGATAATACAAAATCAAAGTGTTGCTTGTATAAAAATCCAAACCTCCTTGCAAGTTTGAAGCTTTGAAGCATATATTATGAATAAGAGGGAATAAGGTTAAGAAGCTTTGCCGCAAAGGAACTTGTTCTCCTACTCATCATCATCAATGTAAGAGAATATGGCATTCTAGGAGTTGATATAATCGTAATTATATAATGACATTTTGCAGGTGATTCCTATGTATGTATATACTGGAGTTAAAACCCATAGGATTGATAGGATCATAGACAGGTAAACAAAACCAGTCTGATTATTAGTGTTCCTAACCTCAATCCAAAATGGGTATCAAACATTTCTCTCTATACAGAACTCTTAATAACAAAAACAGCAAATTTTTTGTGTACGTAATTCTGATGGAATATTAAAAGCTAAATCACACAGCCCATGAAACGAAACACTTCTGTTTTTCTTTGGGTTTTAGTTGAGTGGAGAATTAAGACCTTCTTGAGAAGACAGTGAATGGAGGGGTTGGTGTCTCTTTGAAGGAAAAGTTGGCATTTTCCTGAAAGAAGGTCTCTTTTCAAGTGCGTGTAATGTTCTCTTGGCATGGAGTCTCTGAAATAATGGGGAAGCTCTCTCCTTGAACTTGAGAACAATAAAGAAGAGGATTCTGTAACCTACAAGAATGATGAATAGAGCTCCCAAGTCCCACCACTTGGAATGATCCAGATCCATGCCCATCATGTGCGTTATGATAAAATCACCCCTCAATTTTACGTCACCCGGTATCAAAGGCTCAAACTCAAGCCCGAGCAAGTCATTCTTGTACGCACCCTATTTCAAATCAATAATAGGTTGAAAATTATTTGCACAGAAACTGAAATGAATCTTCACAATTTAGCTCCCCATATTTTTAATATTTTACTCTGAAGAACTTCAGATTCTAACCTTGCAAGTTACATGGATCTGTTTTAAATCCTCCCATAACTCCCATTTATTAAGAATTCACTCTCCTCCGATCATGTTTCTCATTCCTAACCCCCCACCCCCACCACATTGTCCTTCCCTAGGTTACCCTGGTCTTATTCCTAGCACTACATGCTCAAAGGTGGGTTCACCTCCGATCTTATTAACGAGGACCCGAAATTACAAGTTAAAAAAAAACTCTCCTCAACTGAAATATATGACGTAAATCCTCCCATAACTGCCATTTATTAAGAATTCACTTACCCCCGATCATGTTTCCCATTCCCAACCCCCACCCGCCACCCCCACCACATTGTCCTTCTCTAGGTTACCCTGGACCCTGGTCTTATTCCTAGCACTACATGCTCAAAGGTGAATTCAAGTTGAACAAAATATTGATTAAAAAATATCTGTATATGTTAAGTTCAGCCTATTAGTAACTTGATGTGATGCTATAGTTTTATACCAGTGCATGATGATAATTTCTGAAAACAAAGGGTGGAATTAGTGTTTCATGATAAGCCATACAGAAGGAGAAATTCATAATTGTATAGTGAATGATGTTCTTATACCTGAATTGCCCAGGCGCCATAACTAAGGTATGATATTGGGTAGCGCCAAACTGGCTTTGGAAGATCATTTAGCAACCTGAAGAATCCAGATGTCATCATCATGATTCCCTGCATAAACAACCAATGATTGGAAAAGAAAAATAACAAGCTTGGCTGGGATATTTCTATTGAAATGGAATAGAGCAGAAGTTTTGAATGGTAGGGCTATCGTTCTTACAATTATTCCAGCTCCAGTAATTATTCCCATGAGGAAATTAGGGACAAGCGAAGCTACGACCATCATGAGGCTCTCTATTACAGCTATGCAACCAAAGATGTTGAGAGTGAAGAACAAAAAGTGAATAAAGCCAGGCCGGAATTTCACCATGTTATAAGTAATGGTGCCGGTAGTAAGAGCAACTGCAACCAAGAATGGGAAAGAAGAAAGGAAATTGGACAAAATATACACTGAAACTCCATAATATCCATTAAGTCTTTCCCGGTAGAAAACCTGTCACAAAAGGAAAAAAACAACAAAAACATGAAAAGCATAAATAAAGATGCACCAATGTATCTAATATATTTGGACACAATTAAAGTGATAATGGAAACAGTGTAATATTTACTGTGCCTCATTTCGGATATAGGATAATTTACCTTCATTTCTTCAATGAATGATGGGAAACCTCCAATTGACATAAATGTCATAAAACCTGATATAAATGCACCACATGCCCCACGGGCCAAGATTGAGTTGTAGCTATACCCAATATCAAAGTATATGGTTCCCACACATATAGATACTATGATATATATGATAATCCTTAACCAGTAGTAACCCACATCTCTACTCATGTTAACAAATGATCTCATTGTTAACATTACAAGTTGTTTCCACCAACTAGCTTGACTGCCACTTTTTGTTTCAGCTTCTGTTCCTTCCTGCAATATGTAAGCCGTCAGCATAATTAATATCTGATGATTGTATCAGGTGCAGTGTCTACAATGCTAAACATCTAGCAAAAGAAGCTTGGGGATGCTTGCCAATCTATCATGTTGTAAACAGAGCAAATTGTATAGGATAGAGCAGCTCCCTCCTGTCCTTATTATGAGTCACTTTTAACTACTCCACACTGGTTAGAGTAGTTAAAAGCAGCCCATGTTCTTAAATTTTTGCAAAAGTACCACTATCTTCCAAGATTGACTATAGTTAAATTCATTGAATTCTAACATCCACTTGTTTAGGAGAGAAAATTAATAGAAGGTATTTGTTGGGGACAAATTTAATGCTCTAGACATTTTGCAATGTGACTCACATTTAGGATCATGGTTTGGCTTAGATGACACAATGTACCAATGATTTCAATTCATCAATGTACCAGCGTTCTCAAATATTATCAATTTATCATGCTTATGATAAAAAGAAAACAACACGTTGTCCAGTGGGTTTGAATTTGACACTAGAAATAATAATCAAATATACAAAGAGCCAGCTAGAAATTCATACAATATTGGAAAGTTCTTGAATCCTTTCTTTTGTCCTTCTAGCATAAACCGAACGCCTATATTTTTCAACTAGCATAGCCTTAATCTCTGCTGTAGCCATGTTCATGAAAGGATCTGATGAATTTGGAATATCCTAAAACAAGCAGTTAGGACACCAGAATTAGTGTTGTCCTTGACAAGCAAAGAGAATATAATACAATTAATGCATTAAATGAGCAGAAAACTAATAGCAATGCCAAAAGTAAGGGGTACTTGAACCAGAATGCTAAACTGCATTAGAATGTAATTTCAAATGTGATATATGAATTTCATGATATATTAAATTCATTAGCTGATAGATGATTGATCCCATCTTGACATTTGGGCTACCCGGTTTAATCTTAATGTAAGATGAAGGAAGCAGTTTTATGGCATGCTGCAATATTCTTTTGCAATTATGTCAATAAAGTCTCATGATAATCATCAGCTGTAATAATGAGTCTCAGTTATTGACAAGATCATAAGGCTTGTGACTACTACTTCAAAGATGTCAAATCACCACTAAAATCATTTGCTTTCAAGATTTAATTAGGCTAGCCATTCAAATTAGAGCTTCATGATGAATGTAGCTAGGATTTGTAAGTCATCAATTGCACATTCAATTGAGAAATAACTAAATTCTTCAAAATGGCTTTCATCAAACAAAACCGAAAAATGTAATGGTTGGAATTAATATCTATTACATACCCGAATCCTTTGAGATCCCTTCAAAGTGGCTGTTACAATGTCAAAGTCAGAATTGATACAACGTAAGAAATGATCAGAAGGGTTTCTTTTCCGTGGACATGGAAATCCTGCTTCTGCAAAGAACTGTTGAAACAGTTGGATCATGTTACATTTTTATGAAGAGACTCACTTTAATATTTTAATCACTTAAGCAGAATCTTCATCTCAAGAGTATGATCGTCCATTAAGTGACA
>JANTPZ010127094.1:0-11195 GCA_025593235.1 Vachellia pachyceras | reverse complement strand
TTGTCAGTCATTATTTCCTCACGTAAAAAATGTGAACAAAACTGTGTTCAGTAATTGCTTTCAAGTGGGAATCAAAAAATCGAAAGTGCAAAAGACTAGGTATAGATTTTCTTAATATAAATAACTTTTAGAGATTGACAAGCATTGCCTTCTTTAAACTCCACTCTAGCTTCTTATTTGACTCCTTGAAGTCAGTCGTTTCTCCAAGAGCGCCAGGGCTCAACTCAAAATTAACCCTGAGAAAATGCCAGATAATAACCAAAATCAGATACTATAACACTAGTGAGGAGCAACACTTTGGGCAAAGAATTCGATGTTCCCAGGTTCTTGTCTTGGATTTTATCCCACAGGTAAAGAAAAATTAACAAGCATGATCTGCTTATCTTTCTAATGAAAACTCTGCAAAACTACTTATTGTGCATTCTTTAATAATTCTTTTAATTTCCTTAAAGTCTAACATATAGAATGCAACATAATGATGCAGTCTTTGAACATTGATATATAAGAATGGTCCCTTGAACTCCTTAAAAAGCATTTTTTTGAAATTCTTATAATTTCATACTAAAAAAATTCATGCACTACATGAAACCATGTTGCCTCATTGAGGCTTTTGAAATTAATTTAAAAAGTTCTCATATCTTATAGTTTATAATGCATGAAGGGTTCCCTTAAACTTCCACTATTTTCAGGTAAGTTCTAGTAATTTTACTTTGGGCCCTCATGTGTGCTTTTCATTTATCTATCCCTGTACTTGTTCTATTGGGCTTACAAGTTTATTAAAAAAGACAAAACCCTGTCCAAAAAATTTCATCGGGTTCAATTCTAAGACACATCAATTGCACCAAACATTTTACGGAATTAAGCTAACATAGGATTCCTAAGTCCCATATAGAGTAGTATGAGATATCCTACAGAGGTGGGTTGGTTTTCCAACCTCCAAAGCTAGTTTTTTGGGTGGGATTCCCATCATATTTGAGTAACTATCAATTGGCACCAAAGTTGGTGGTCGACCTTTCGTATGGAGGATTCTGTTTTCTAATCAATGAGGATGTCAAGATGCGTAAGTCTCACTTTGAGTAGAATAGGATATTATTCTATAGAGTATTTAAACGGGTTAGTTCTTCCGTCTTAGCAGCTAACTTTTGGAAGAGGGTTCTGCATATCACTTGAGTACCCATAGATACTAGACACAGATTTCAATCAATTGCAAATCACTGTCTAAGTCTCTTCTATCAAGTGATATAGAGGAAAATGAAGCAAAACCTGGTCGTATATTTGGGCAGGGGCATCTGCACCTTGACGGTGTTGGCAGTTACACTTGAACCAAATTCAGCATAAATCTTAAGAATCACCTCGGCCTGCAATTGCCATATCACACATGTTTAGTGAGCTCTAGGCGGGGAAAATGAAAATATTTGAGACAGAGGATGAAGGACGGGAAGAAGACTATTTTATAAAAAAAATTATGTAACCTTGAGGGACCCTGCTTCTTCAATTAAAGCATTGATACGAAAAGGAGGCCTGAACTCCTGAGTCATACGGTAGTTCATTACAGGAAACTCACCATCAGGTGGTATCTACAATTAGCAGTAGGAGACAATCATTAAATTAAATAACCAAGAGGGAGCAAAACCAGCGAAGTTCTTTATAATGTGAAATTTCATAACCCATAAAGCCCATTTTTATACACACCAGAGACAGTGTTCTGTCCACATCAAAACTATCAAGACGAACAGACTCATGGAAATTACAGTCATCCAATATCACAGCTCCAGAACCAGATGAACTGCGATAACTTGCCCCTGAAAAGGTTTAGGTAAGCAGTCATAGAAATACATGAAATTAAAACGCTAATCAAAGGACAATCTCTCCTCATTAGTAAGAATATAATTAACAGTAACCCCCCCCCCAAAGTTTAAGCAAATGAGGGTGGTTCTTTCTAAACTTGAATGGCTACATCACGAAATAGGTGTTTATCTGATCGTCATTCTGATGAAATATTGTCATTGGAAACCTGAAGGAACGTATTCAAATTCCAAAGTACAATTGCACATCATCATATGGTATCTCATTTCCATAACCTTAAAAAAAACTCTTGTGCACAAAATGAGGAAACATGAATAGACCCAAAGCACAAATATTCGACTGCACAAATAAGTAATGAGTTGGGAACGCCAAATCACCAAATAGAGGGGGGAAATACCATATATTGGTCCTTGGCCCCTTCCTATGGCAAGGTCATCATTGAGAGCTAATCGAATTTCAGGATTGCCAGTAAGATAGCTTTTCATTTGTATGGTGCCATCAATTTCGGAAGTCAGTATATATCCCTGAAGAAATCACATAAAATATGTTAAAATGGTTAATAAAATACACGACAAGCAAACCATTTGACATTGCACATGAAATAAAGAAAACAAAAATGAAGACTTAATTTGCATACAACATTAATTAAAAAAAAATTGATGTAACAAGGCTCATAATGTTACACTTCAACACCTTGCCAACCAACAACACCAATCACGGAGACCTGAAAAACTTAACACAGACTAGCCCTTGACATAGCTTTGATAACTTATTCTGCATTAACTAATAATAGCTTAACAAGAACAGAATTAATAAAATCACATTATCTTGAAATATGTAGTGACATAACTCGGTGTGAGTTATATTATACAAAAATGGTCCTCTAAAAAGGATGGTGAAATTATACAAAAAGTTTAGATATTTGGGATTAATTATACAAAAAGATGGTAAAATTGATGGTGATGTTAATCATCAAATTTAAGTTGGAAGGTGTAAATGGAGGTAAACTACTGGAGTTATTTGTGATCAGAAAGTTCCTAATCCAGTAAAAGAAAAGTTTATCATATTGTTATACGACCAATAATGCTATATAGTAGTGAATGTTGGGCTTTAAAAAGATAATATGAGCGTAAGATAGGGGGTAGTTGAGATGAAGATGCTCAAATAAATGTGTGGTCATACTATAATGGATAGGATTTGTAATGATCAAATTCGTGAATAGGTTGGAGTGACAACTATTGAGAAGAAAATGTTAAAAAATCATTTGAGATGGTTCAAACATATTCAAAGAAAACCATGAGAGACATCAGTAAGAAGGGTTGATCAAGCAATGTAGAGTCCTCTGGAAAAAAATATATGAAGACCGAATTACATTCTCAACAAGGTTATAGAGAGAGATATTTTAAGTAATAATCTATCTAGCGGTATGGTCTATTATAAAGCACAATGACATCATGTCATCCATGTAGCCAACCCCACCTAATGGGACAAGGCTTTGTTATTATTGTATCAATCAATTTGAGATGCTAGCTAGAGCTCTTAAAAGGGTAAATCATCAAAGCATCTAAAAAGACATAAATAATGAATGAGAGGGGCCAAGCCCTTCCACTTTACCTGAAATGAAACAGTCTATAAATAGGTAATTTGTTACACTTGATTGCACTTAACTAAATATGTCTATATTTCTATGCTTTTTTGGAGCTTCAAACAGTAACTATTCAGGCAATATTTCAAGCACTCATGAGTTCTGACAGATGAAACAATGCCAAAATAATAATTATTATGGATTTGAAGTCACACTATGATAGATGTACTCACACTGGAGCTAAAGGTGATGCTGATTTTCTCAATTACATCAACAAAGATTTCCTCCCTACTTTTACCCCCAGGCTCTGTAGCTATAACTGATTTTGTGACAGCTATTCCTGGCATTCTTTTAGCCCTTTGCTGAAAGCAATCACATTTGAGGATTAATAGCATCAAGTAATAATGATTATACATAGAATACCATAAAGTGCCGTATAAAGATTACCGCAAAAATTGCAGTAGGTTCAAGAGGTGGTACACGAGGAGTATCAGCCACAATTGGCTCATTGAAAACATAGGATTTTAACACCTCTGTAGATGTCGTTTGAACATAACCAAAGTCCTGGTACAGAGAATGCCATCAACTTTGATGTTAGCAAGGATTTTAAGGGGGAACTTTACTTATTCACAACTCATCTTACAAAAGTAGTAAATCTGTATCACGAGTTTGTGATTGAGCCCTTTTCATTCTTCTCAAACAACTTTAAGTTGGTTAGAAATTTCCATATCTGCCAGATCTATACAGTGCAATTAAGAATTTGATGAAGAATCAGATAAAAAACAGTATAGGAGGCTCACAATGACTTCGTCAAGCAACTCATACACAAGCACAAAGTTCTTTCGAAGTGTATCTTCATTGAGAACACCAAGGTAATCTTTAATAACACGAGCAATCCTTTGTAAAAGCTCCAAGGCAAAGGAGGGCGATATGTTAACCCTTGTAGTTGCAACAAACAATAGCCCAACAACCTTCACGTGAAAGTAGTTCACACCATCCACATTCTATCAACACAGAAAAACTCAGGTATAAGTCAACATTTTATACATGATAAGCAAAGACAACGTGAATATTATTCATATATTGTATAAAAGACGAATGTATCAGAACATCAAAACACATGCCTTTCAAGGCACTTTCATGTTTGAGGATTAAGAGTTAATACTATCAAAACCATCACATGATGGCTGTTTAAACTTTACAATGCATTTCCTGCTTCAGGAAAATAATACCTACAAAGACAGGTGGTGCCTCCTCCTGTCCATCCTCATTCCAAAATTTTACTTTGCGGAAGAATATCTCTGCACTTCCATGTTGCACATCTCCACGATCTGCAATTGAAAGAAAAAGGCAGCTACAAGCATTGAGGATCTGATAGCAATATTTTCAAAGTACTAGGATAGGTATAAGTAAAGAACTAATAAGAACTATTTTATGATGACGCACTCATACTTCACTAGTCATGTTGTTGATGGAGTTAATAAAATGACGACCAAATTTATGGAGCTAGACTGAGAAAGATGACTCGCTGTCTAGATAACACGGAATGCATATTGAATTCCTAAAAGTTGTGTTATACTATCTTGACAGAACATAGATAACATGCTACGGTAAAACTATACAACAGACTACACCGGTTATGAATCCAAAACTCAGTTTCAAACTACGTTAAAACCAGAACTAATAACCGGAAGTTTTCCACTGCATTTGGTTTCAAGGAAGACGACTAGCTTTTAGATTTTTTTTTTCAATCTTCCGGTGAAGTAAATAACTTAAGAAGATAATTCAAGCAAGATCTGAAAGTATAGATCAACTTTCTTCTTCTTCTTTTTAATAAAAGAAGCTCATTATGGATCGGCAAGTAAAAACAAAGTCCCAAAAAATAAGAAAAACAGGAACTAGTTTACTAGAATATACTGAATACTTAGGAACAGGATCTATAGTACAATTTAGAGAAAACATTGGATTGAACGGCATCAGATCCGATAACAAAGTAGACCGGAATATAAAATCGCGAAGGGGGAAGCACATCCGAGAGAGAGAGAAAGAGCTTACAGTCTCGAAAGACGATGTTATCACCACGCTGTGACAGAACGAAGAACTGAGAGATCATGACTTGTTCGGCGTTAGTTCACGCAGGATGCCCGGCCAGCTGCTGCTTTCCTTTGCACCTATCGTGTCCGTTCCCCTTTTTTTAAAATGATTTTCTCACAGCCACCCCCGCTGGAGCGTTTCTAACTTTTTCCTTTTCCTTCCAAAAAAAAAAAATCATTCCCTCGTAAAAATTACGTTTGAGAGTACACATTTATGGTAAAAGTTAAAATTAAAAAACGGATCACATTATTTATAGTTGACAAATAATATAATATAAAGTTTAAATTATTGTGTTAATGTTGATAGGAGCAACGATAACGATAATAACTGAATATGCTCTGGGGATTCATCCCCTAAACTCCTTTTATTACGAAAGATTTTGAACAAGCTTTAATTATCCCCATGAAAAACCAAGTCCCATCCTCCAAATCTAAAAGTAAAATAAAAATGGAAATACGTGTGTTTTGATGCATCCGAATTTTTTCATATAAAATTATATATATAGATATAAATCACGTATGTATTAGTATACATCTTGAAGCATGAGTCTAGACATCCAGCAGTAATTTACATATTATTAATCATATTGTGAAGAATTATGCTTGAACATTATGCCTAATTATAATTCTATCGGTGTTTACAGGATTTCTTATCGGGAAAGCCATTAACATCCGGTAATGAGAAGATAACCCAAATTGAATTTTAAAGCCAGCGTGAGGTGTCCCTGTGACACAACATCAACACCAGAATTCCTGGTCTTTAACAGTATAGTTGCGTTCCCCTTCTTGATCTTCAACATTGCACCCCTCCAATCAAGTGTCCATTTCTCAACGGAGCAGCTCCTTCTTCACCCTTTCTTCTATCTAAGGGTAACTGAGCGAGTTCAATAGTGATTGGTTCACTAACTCCTGTGAACATTCCATAAACACCCACATAAGTCAGTAGCAAGTAATAACAAGCCTTATCCCATTAAAAGAAGTGAATCACTGTGCTCCGAGTTAGTAACACAACCAGTAAAATTAAAGTAATCCTGAAAGAGAGCTAATTATTTCATTCACTTCTTGCATAGACATTAAGAAAATGAAAGCTTGTGTGTGCTTGTGCGTGCGCGTGCGTGTGAATTTCTCTTGCGAAAGGCCATGTACCTTCTCACAGAACCTGCATTGCGGACCAAAGCTAAGATGAGCTGTGGCAGCTTTTGTCCTCGACTTGGCAAAGTTTCCCATTAACAACCCATTTGTAAATGAAGCTCATGGGGCAAACGTCAATTCTAATGGAAAAAGGCTATATCCTACGATTTTTCTTTTGTCTTTTGTTTGGGAATAGATCAAACAAACCTCGATTCGACATTTTGTATATTCATCAACGTCTCAATTCCAGCACAACTGCTATGACCAATAACTAAGATACTTTCAACCTGAAATGGGGTGCAGTAGAGTAGACCATAAAGAGAGAGTAATCATTTGCTCTGTATCATCTCTAATTCCAGAAACCCCATTCTTTTCTGAGACATATGACTGAGTTCTGCAGTTCACTCTCTTAATGCCTCTATGATAGGTACGTGCCTTGAGAATAGTTACAGCAAACTCAAGAGCAGCATTAAACTCTGCTGCTCCATTCTGCCAAGAAAAATATGAGAAATATATTAGATGAGGTTAAGATTTTCGACAATTGGCAATCATTTGACCGCTCAAAAATCGGAAGCAGCAATTGAAGTACCTTCATGGGAGGAGCAAGATTGGCGATGTTACGTATCATGAAGGCGTCTCCGGGTTGAAATCCCAATATGTTAGAGGGGCACACCCTAGAATCTGCACAAGCTATTACCATGAACTGTACTTGGATTTATCATTTATATATGACCCTTCTCTTATAGTTTAACTGCTAAAATATGAACAACCACAGAAATTACAATATGAGAAAGACGATGATAAGTCATACAAAATGAATACCACCTTTGGAGACTGAGCTTCAGCAAGAGCTTGAAAATGCTCCAACTCTTTCCTGTCTAAATACAACTTAGCTTGTAAGAAGATACTTCACACACAGAGATAACAAAGAACAAGTGCAAGCTAAATATTACTCACATGTATTTCTGATTCTTGAAACTCAGAAACCTCTGTTTGATCAAACCAAATAAGTCCTGTCTATCATCAGTTTCAACTGTGGTCCCAAGGTTTGGACCTTTGTACTCTTGACTGAGTCCAAGATAATTTGGATCCTCTGGTTGTTTCTTTTGCATCCGGCGTGTAAACAACGGTGGATCTTCCAGCTTCTCTGCAACGTTATACTAATCCTGGTAGCAGCAACACCTACAAAATAAAGAATTAATCCGAGTCGCGTCCAACGTTATACTACCGGCAAGTAAGTTGCGGCATTCCTCAGGATTAAACGGATTCTTCCTGTAAAGATACAGGGATACAGAACTAGCAGAAGGTAATAATACTTAGCAAATAGAAGACAATACAAGAGGAGAAGAGAAGATGAGTATAGAGATCTCATTGGACTCTTCTTCTATCAAAGTTTTTTTTTAAACCGTTTTTTCTCACTCATTCTAAAATAATGCATCAATCTTTTCAAAAGCAAGCCACCACAAAAAACGCCGAACTGAGCCACATATGTTGCCATATATATTGCTATCCATTAAAAGGATAATAAAGTGCAATAAAAGAGGAGCCCATTTATTTCCCCTGGAGGTTTCCTTTTGAACCTCAAAATTGCTACGTTTTTATCATTAGGAGTAAAGGTCTTTTATGGCTATCAATGTGTATATTAAGGAGTGATTAAAACAATTCAAGAGTCCAACGTCTCCTTTCCTTTTCCAACCTTGAAAGTGCTTTTAATGTAAAATGCCATTAAATGTTATTAAAATAATTCCAAAGCCTGTTTACACAATTAAAGGACCAATAAATATGGCATTTAATTGTAAACATTTCATCACTAAGCATCAAGTGTATTTGTAAAAAATCTATGATAAAAGGTGCTCAATCCGTGTTTAACTATATAGAAAGGGGTAGGGAATATTGTCGAATTTGTCTCCAGTAGCCCTTTGTCGTATGTTAACATACTACTCCTCTTAATCAATTTACTAATCCAAGATCATATTCACTTGGATTCCACAATCCCAAATTATGTAGGACTCAT
Source organism: Vachellia pachyceras (assembly GCA_025593235.1). Lineage (NCBI taxonomy): Eukaryota > Viridiplantae > Streptophyta > Magnoliopsida > Fabales > Fabaceae > Vachellia > Vachellia pachyceras. The sequence continues at coordinate 2,566 of JANTPZ010127094.1, read as the reverse complement.
TCCTTTGATACACCCACACACAATATTTACAACAGTTTCTCCCTAAAGGAAAGGAAAAATAGGAAATAAATGAAAGTTCTCTGGCCAGGAAAATTGGTTAGAATTTGCCGAATTTGTTGTCATTTTATGGCGACAAACAAAGCTAAGGGGGTAGCAAGCCTTTCTTCAAACAGCGAAAGTAGCTCACATTTGTATATAACACAAGTTCAAATTTTTGAGTGAGCCCAAATCTTAGTAATAATCATTTTTAAGTTGAATTATTTCAAAACCCAGCTCACTTTATCGAAGGCGAGAGTGCTGCTTCACTTCTTGCTCATTTCGCCTGAACACGCAGCAAGAATTGGGGGAAAAGAGTAAGTTTGGAACAAAGACCAAGAAGAAAAGATCCATGAAGAAACGAGTATTGGATCGAGCATCAACAACAGATAATTGAAACAGATTGGCCTTAGGATCAGGACGACAGGGAAGAAACTGACGTGTTTAGGCCGAGGCATTGTTCTTGACAAACCCAGAGAGAAGGGTAAGCACAGAGAGGAGTCCCCCATGGACAGGGGAACGCACAAGATCAAAAGTTGATCGGACAAGTGAACCAGTTTTGGAGCTGCATTTACCAGCTATACAAATTTCTATCATTAATTTCAGCTGCTTTAAGCAAAACTTGTCTAACTATAGAACTGCAAAATCGAGATTGGTAGCTCACGATCACGGATTAGCCACACCATCGTCTCCTGTCTACACCAGAATACATCCACTTCCTCGCTCACAGTACCGTGTCCATTATTATCTTCCGAAATAAAATTAATTTAATCTTATCTTTTAGTGATGGATCATTCGGAGTTTCTCATGCTCATGTTTCTTGAGACGACAGCCAGTTAACTGGAATTGAAGATGCTCAATTATACAGACTTATTCAATTGTTACACGACACCCAACAAATCGTTATCCAATTATATGGGACAATCCTTTCCAGACCCAACATGACATCAACTACCACTTTCTCATGTCACTTCATCGCTGGCACCATTATCTCTTCCACTCTTCTCCAGTGGATCTTGCTATCACGACTCTAGCACCCAAATCTTATCGAAACTATTCTCCATTTTCATTCCTTTTTCTTTCTTTGGATTGATGTGATGATTGATGACTATGATCATGAGAGTGAACTGTTATGCTAGCTAGCTTTCCAACTTGGCCATTTTAATTTCTATACAATATTATCCTCCAAAGAAAATTTTGGCTAAGTGCATTAGTTACAGGCCTAAGCTGCGAGCACTAAGCGTGATCGTAGGAGCTAGAGGAAGAAAATACATAGATGGTTTGCATTTACAGCCCTTACTGCTTTGATCATACGTCTACATTTGATTTCGTGTTAGCATTCCTAAACAAGAAGCCGCTTCGGCCCTCATTAGGTAAGCCATAACAATGTCGGGCCCGTTTATAGCCCAATGATGTTGGGCCCAGTTTATGACCCACGAGGGCCCGATTCTCTGCAACAGCCATCAAAGCCCGTTCCAGTGCTCCAACATCGTCTTCCTCTTGCTCTTCTCCACCACTCCATTGGACAATCACCACACTCTTGGTCCGCCCACCAATGGTCATCATCTCGGCTCGCACAGCCTTTGCCCGAACCGACCGGATCGCCTCCTCTAAATCCCGGTTCAGGTTGGGCCGGTCCTCGCAGCAGAGCGTGGCTTTCATGAGTTTCCTCTCCCCTCCTCCGTCGCAGTGACTCACAGTTGCCTCGTCCGACTCTCCCGGGAACGACCACTGCTCCGAGTCTCCGGGATCCGACCCAGATTCTCCGCTGATAGTGCTACCCGACAGGTCTCCATCACGATGGCGCACCACGTCATCAGCCTGTTTCCTCAGGTCTTTGACATGTCGGACCACCTCCGCCAGCAACGAGGCCTTGTCCAACTGCACTGGTGAAAACATTGTTAAAATTACCAGAGATACCTCGAGATTGAGGGACTTAAAGGGAAAAAGGGAGAAGGAGGAGGAGGGATATTCACCTTTACGGCTTTAGGGAGGAGAGAACGTAGAGTGGAGAGGTGGGCGTTGATTCGCTGCCTGCGTCTCCTCTCAGCTTCTCTATGGCTCTTGCATGCTTCCAATGATTTCCTCTCAGACTTGGATGCAGAGTTCATAATCGGTTTCCCGTTATCAAGTTCCATGGACTTGATGGACGAGCTGGGTTCCTGAGAATACGCACTCTGATCTAACCAGCTCTCAAACCCATAGGAACTCCTGAAAGGAAGCATCTTGCTTGCTATGATATAGCAAGAAACGTAAACGAGGACGTAGAGGTAATGAGAAGTGAAAAGTAGAGAAGGTCTAAGACGTAAGGAGGGATGGCTTTTGGGGTGGAAGAGTACGTACATAGGAGATACAGAGAGTGAAAAACAGAGAGGAGAAAGGAATAGTGATAATTAAGGAGCGAAGAGAAGACAAAGATAGAAGGTCTGAACCGTAGTAGAAGAGAATGAGCCAAGCAGACACATAGACTGGCACTTTTCTTTTTCTTGTTGAGAACGTCTCAATAGAAAGGAGAAAGAAAATGAAATAA
>JANTPZ010127093.1:0-28620 GCA_025593235.1 Vachellia pachyceras | reverse complement strand
TATGCAATAAAATATCATCGTACCTATTTAGCTATTGTTTAGCCGTTATTTCTTATAGCTCAGCTGTAGTCTGAATTCTTGTAAGAAATGTTCACTTATATCATCAATTTCTGCTCTGGCAGATTTTACTAAGAGGTGCTGATAAAGATGAATTGAAGAAGGTAAAGCATGTGGTTCAGTATGGATTTTTTGCTGCTTACCATTTGGCTCTGGAAACATCTTTTCTTGCTGATGAAGGAGCCTCCCTGCCAGAACTTCCATTGAAAAGTCCAGTAACTGTGGCCCTTCCAGATAGTCCACCAAGCATAGATGGGTCCATCTCAACAGTGCCTGGCCTCACCATTTCTGGCAATGAAAAGTCTCAGGAACCTAGGCCTAACACTCAAATACAGAGAGCCCAAAGTGGTACAGTTACTAATTTAGCCTCATTGGTCCTCAGATCAGAACCCTTTTTTCCTTGTGACCCTTCTCAATCTGAGGTACTTGGTTCAAGTATTAGTCATTCAAATGCGTCTTATTCTTTTGCCACTGTTTCAGGAAATACAATTTCAGATTTTTATGACAAAACCCTTCTTCCTTGTAAAGAAAGAAATGAAGTGGATTACAAAATATCTCCAGTGCCTGAAACTTCTGTGATGAGCAACTCCTTTTCAGTAATGGATGATTATACTAATGAAAATGGATGTATGGTCTTGGAGAAACTTAAAAATGGTGTTGCAACTGGCACTCCTCAAAATGGCTACAGTGAAGTCTGCAAGAGCCAACTAACTGATTCAGAGCTGCTATCTCCAGAAGGTGTTCTAAACCATTCCAAGGGGAATGAATCCATAAATGAAGAACCAGTACCTCTAAAATTAGAGTACTCTACATCACTTTCTGACCATCAAAGCATTTTAGTGTCAGCATCCTCCCGGTGTGTGTGGAAGCGAACTGAATGTGAGAGGTCCCATCTATTTCGAATTAAATATTATGGGAACCTTGATAAACCATTGGGTCGTTATCTGCAGGATCATTTATTTGATCAGGTTGGTTTTTAATCCATGAATAACTGTGAATGTCTTTGCTATTAGATTTAATGTAATCATTCTGAAACATGGTAAACTGCATTGTTATTCAGAGCTATAGATGCAGATATTGTGAAATGCCTTCAGAAGCACATGTCCAATGTTATACTCATCGTCAGGGAAACCTCACCATATCAGTTAAAAAATTAGCCACAACTCCGCTACCTGGTGAAAGGGAGGGAAAGATCTGGATGTGGCACCGATGCTTGCGGTGTCCAAGAGTCAATGGTTATCCACCTGCTACGCATAGAATAATAATGTCTGATGCTGCTTGGGGGTTATCATTTGGGAAATTTTTGGAGCTCAGTTTCTCAAACCATGCTGCAGCAAGCAGGGTGGCAAGCTGTGGCCACTCTCTACACAGAGATAGTCTTCGCTTTTATGGGTGATTATCATATTTTTCTTTCTCATATATGAAGTATACCAATATCTGGCCCAAGTTTGAGCTTTTAAAACATTCGTAAAGAAAGACTTGATCTGAAAATATCCCTTTTGTTTAATAATTTTCCTGATTAAAAGTTTGAACAAATGCAGTCTTCATTAACCTTTTAGAGATCCATCTAGTTTGATACATAGTTGTGAAAACAATTCTTACGTGTCTTATCATGTCCATTCAAGTGTACAATTTTTCGGTAGCCAAGTGTATTTCTGATGGAGACTTGGTAGTATGGGATACCAAGTCCCACATTGAGTAGAATGAGATGCTCAATGGGGTATTTAAGTGGGTTGGTTCTCCCACTTCAATAGCTAGCTTTTGGGGTAGGGTTCCCCATCCCACTTAGATACCCATCAATTTCAAATGGTGAGATTCATTAGTTCATTATACTTACACTTTTTGTTGTCTCTTTGCGCTGTGATTTTTCATGTGCAGATTTGGGGATATGGTTGCCTGTTTTCGGTATGCATCAATTGACCTTCATTCTGTATACCTTCCCCCACACCAACTGGTTTTTGACAATGGGATTCAGGAATGGACTCAGAAAGAAACAGATGAGGTAATTTTAACAATCTTAGATCTTAAAATTTGTTGTGATAGGTGACCTAATTCCTGGTTGTAACAGGTTATTAACCGGGCAGAGCTTTTATTTTCTGAAGTGCTTAATGCTCTTAGTCAAATTGGAGAAAACAGATCTAGTTCAGTGCCTGTTAGTAGTGGCCTTAAAACATTGGAATATAGACGCCAAGTTGCTGAACTCGAAGGAATGTTGCAAAAAGAGAAAGCAGAATTCGAGGTGAGGCTTCTAGCTATTAATATTTAATACGTCAATTTAAAGCCTTGTCCTGGACTTTATCTATTATCTAATAGTGAACTTTACTATCACTAGTTTGTGTAAATGATGGAACCCCAGCTAATGCTCCAGAAACTTATATGAAAAACGTTAGAACTAACAGAATTAAAACAGAAAAAAGAAGCCATCAACCAGTATGGTAAAATGCTGGAGCAAAATCACACTATAGATGATGGTTCTAAGCCTTCAAGGTGCTAGCAATTTCCCAACAAAAACATCTCAAAAGCCGTCCATCTTATTACCCATTACAGAATTTCCCGACAAATAACTACCTTCTCACAGCTTTATTGCCTACATCATCTGCTTAGTCCTTCTAGAATATCCCTTAACCACTGGTGCCCATCAGCATATAGAGCAAATTGGACCAGATTTCTTTCTTCTATGAACGAGTTGGTATAAATACATTAAACTCCTGCAGAGAAGAAAAGAAAGACAGTATATTAAACAATTGAGATTTACAAGTTGGCACTTTGCCCCATTTTCCATTTGCTTTGTGATTAATTAGACTGTCCCTGGTATCTGCTAATATGTTTTCCCCTTGTCATTTTTTTGTTTCGTCCTTTGATTTCACATGCTAACTAAAACCTCTTACCTTTTTGGGATTCTATATTACTCTGCTGTCCGTGTTTTTTGTCGTCTGCAATTTTATCCCAGCATCTCAAATTGACAGACCTTTTATTTAATTGTTTTTTTAATAATTGGAGTAGCATATACTTAATTAGTATTTACCCTTTCTTTTCTTCTTTTTCATTGTTTGTTCTCATAGGAGGAACTTCAAAAAATTTTGAATCCTGAAAAGGGGAAGGATCAACAGGGGATTGACATTCTTGAAATCTATCGTTTAAGGAGACGGTTACTTTTCCAATCTTTTATGTGGGACCACCGTCTCAACCATGCAGCCAAATTAGTTAATACCAGCAAGCAAAGTGGTTCAAGCGGTCCAGTTTCAGAGGACAAGGAGAGGCACATTACTGAAAGCCAGACTAGCGATGCCTTTATGCCAGAAAGAGGCTACAATGGTGGTAGCTCTACATTTTTGGGTTCAAAGCCTAATGGTAATCCTGACCTAAATAGAGGGGTTGATAACAGCATCTCCCAATCTGATGCATTTCATGAAGACTTCGACGCAGCCAAAAGTTCTAATCATGATAAAGAGGCCCAACCTTATCGTTCAATCAGCCATTCCATAAATGCTCAATCTGACCAGTCTGACCTTGGCTTAGGTGTTTTCAGAACCCTCTCTGATGGGCAGCTTCCTAACATGGCTAACCTATCTGATACCCTTGATGCAAAATGGACAGGAGAAAATGACCTAGGATCTGTATTACCGAAGGACATTATTTCTGATACAACTGCAGCAGATTCTTTGATCAACAATAGAAAGAGAGAAGCATCCAGTCTAGAGGATCATTCGGAAGACCAGAATGAGTCCAAAAGTATGAATTTTGCTTCTAAGAGCCTTGATAATGTGGAAGATTCTTTAAGGTGGTTAGCAATTCCCTTTTTAAACTTATACCCTTCACTTGACAAGAACTTTTTAGGCAGTGGACAGAAGTTTGATACTCAAGATGAGCGTCCTGTTTGTGTATCATCATCCTTCTGGAAGCTGGAACTCCAACGTGGGGCAAGGCTACTTCTGCAGATTGGTGTTAATGACACTGTAATTCCAGTATATGATGATGAACCCGCGAGTATAATATCCTATGCTTTAATGTCTCGGGACTATCATGTCCAATTGATTGATGATGAGAAAAGACCAAAAGATGCGAGTGACCCCAAAGCATCATCATATTTTTCTGACTTAAGCAACTTTCAAGCATTTCATTCGGCTGATGATTCAACTTTTCAATTTCTGAAAAGTTTGGCATTGACAGATGTCATGAAAACATCCATGTCTGGGTCTCTTAATGCATTAACGCTAGATCCTCTGTCATATACAAAGTCTATGCATATAAAAGTTTCCTTTGGAGAAGATGGTCCCCTTGGTAAAGTGAAACATACCGTGACTTGTTACTATGCCAAGTGGTTTGAAGCCTTAAGAAGGGTTTGTTGTCCTTCAGAGCTAGACTATATAAGGTCTCTGAGTCGGTGTAAGAAATGGGGAGCTCAAGGAGGAAAGAGCAATGTATTCTTCGCAAAAACTTTGGATGATCGATTTATCATCAAACAAGTCACAAAAACAGAGCTTGAATCATTTATTAAGTTTGCTCCTGAATACTTCAAGTACCTTTCTGAATCAATACACTCAGGAAGCCCAACGTGCCTGGCAAAGATTCTTGGGATATACCAGGTACTTGTCCTTAGATCCTCAAATTTGAACCTTCTAAGTAATTGTTTTTGTAGGCTTAGTCGAATACTTGCAAATCTAAGGTTTGAGACGAGATTCTATAGGGCATCAACAAGGACAAATTAGAATTGGCCTGGTTAATGACACCAAGGGGTTAATGGCCATCAACCTCTTCTAAGCTTTTTTTTTAAAATAAAAAATTACGTCTCATGTATACAGCGTATCAATACAGATGATCTTTTCTTTCCTTTTTCTCAAATGCTGTGGATTGGAAGAATATGCATGAATCATTCATGTAGCAGTATGCAACAAAATTGTGATTTACTTGAACAAATTTTGAAGGTTATTTTGCTTAAGTAAATTCTTAAGACGTAATAGTAGAGGTTTTTCTTTTCCTTTGGTTTAATGACAGTGCCATTATAAATTTGCTTGCAAAAAGTGCAGTTATCTTGATAATGACCATATGATATTCTTGCTGGTTACCTCTAACAGATCTTAACCAACTTAGATAATGCTGAATTTTGCTCCGCTTAACTACGTATGATCTTGATAACTTCATCTAATATTGGGTTTATCTTGTAAAGGTCAAGTCAAAACATCCTAAAGGAGGGAAAGAATCGGTGATGGACGTTCTGGTTATGGAGAATCTTCTATTCAGGAGGAGTGTGACGCGGCTCTATGATCTCAAAGGATCTGCCAGGTCTCGGTATAATCCAGATTCTAGTGGGACTAACAAAGTTCTGCTGGACCAGAACTTGATTGAATCAATGCCAACTTCTCCCATTTTTGTGAGCAACAAGACTAAACGTGTGTTGGAGAGAGCTGTCTGGAATGACACTGCTTTCCTTGCTGTAAGTGTCGAAACTTTATCTCTCTGATGTTCTTCGTCCTTCTCTTTATTGCCTCTTTTCCCTTGCATATTGCAAATAATTTAATCCCCATTTTTAATGTACATTTTCTTTTATTCTTCAGTCAATTGATGTAATGGATTACTCATTAGTTCTTGGGGTGGATGATGAGAAACATGAGTTAGTTCTTGGAATCATAGACTTCATGAGACAGTATACCTGGGACAAGCATTTTGAAACATGGGTTAAAGTTTATGGCGTACTGGGAGGATCCAGAAACTCAACCCCAACTGTGATATCACCCAAGCAATATAAGAAAAGGTTCAGGAAAGCTATGACCGCTTATTTTCTTATGCTTCCAGATCAATGGCGTCCTGCACCTTATAACTCCCAGTCTGATGCATATGAAGAGATTGCACAACTCAAGAATTTACCCGAATGATTCTTTGATGCCTTGCTCCCCTAATTTTTTTTCCTTTCCTTATGGTAAATTAGCTCCCCCATATCATTTTCTCTTTTCCATTTTTACCCCTTAATCTTCATAGGATTTTTGTTTCTTTCATCTGTAATATTGTCAGTGAAACATTTGTGAAATACATGTTGGAAGATAAACAAAGAAAGAAAAGGCTGTTGGAAGAAAATATAGGATGGTTGTCTGGGGTTGAAATATTTGATGACCTCAGGATGAAACTCTGTACAAAAATTTTTGGTCATGTATTTAGCGTCACAATTTGTACAATCATTTAAATTTGTTTGGAACATCAGCCTACACTGTTTCAGATCTCCGTGTAATTAATTACCGGTACCTGCTTAGCTTCCAAGCCTTTAACAGGCAGTCATCCTTGTATCAGACATTTGGGCAATTTATTTTCCTCTTCTTTTCCTCAAGTAGTAGTTCACTTATTTCAGCAACAAAATGGTAATATCACTCTTAATTATTACGATCAAATTTCGGCAAAAGTCTACAGTAGGCGTCCTTTCCGTAATTCGAAGACATCAATTATTTGGAATATTATATAGTATAAAGGGGCCCATAACATTTTTTAAACTCATTTAGAGTCTGGAGAAGGATAAAAGCAACATGACAGAGCCCTGAACAGGAGACCAATTATTCTTCTAGTTAGAAGTCCTTCGGCTTTGAGGTTCACTTCAAAGTAGGATTTATACTGATTTGATACCTTGGTCCCATTGATTTTGTTTTCAAGTTTCCAGAATTTGATTTCCCCACATAACTATGAAGTGAGTAGATTCCCATCTCTTTTGGGATAATTTTGTCCTTAGCCAAAACAAAAAGGCGGAAGACCCTTCTTAAGATCACAAACTTTATACTTATTTATTTGAAGAAGCTTTTGTCTTCGATGTAATTTGCCTTGCATTCTCAGCTTCTTCTGTTTTTAGCATTTTTTTTTCAATCAGTGCTCTTGGGACCAAGAGGCCAAAAAAAACAAGGGAATCAGACAAATTTATTGCCTTGTGATTAGGAAGTCATTATCATCATCTTTCTCTTTCTCTATAATACAATCTATAACACTAACATACAGCTTATTGAAAGAGAAAGGCATTGCCATATGGGCCTGTGCAACTTTACAGGGGACAAAAGAAGACTCTTGCTTCAGTTTTAAAAAAAACACCAATTTACAACTTGATTCACCATCAAACAGCCTCTTGTGCCTTTCTGAATTCTGATAGAAGATGCTGCTGAGCAGGGGCAGAGTTAGGATTTAAAATTAAGGGGGGCTAAGATTAAAAAACCACATATGGTACAAAGTTTGCATATTCAATGGCCAGAGATGCATAATACTTACATACTACTAAGGGGAAAAAAATTGAAAACTTGATACTTCGGCTTTGATATTTGACAGATTAGGCTTGAGTGTGATCAGCAGAATGAACTAAAACCGTTGCAGTTTACGTCTTCTTGCAGCAAAACGCCTTCGCCTTCTGAATGATTCACTCCTTCCCCATTCATAATCTTTATCCAGTTTTTTTGAAGCATATCTCTGATCTCAGCATCTCTGAATCTCCAGATATTAAAAGATATCTTTAGGAAACAAGTTTAATTGCATGCTAATTTGATTAACGAATCATTTATGCTATAGAATCCGAGGTAAAATCAGGTGGAAAATAAGTCAACTTCTCAAGAGGGTGCCCAAATTCTTCATTGAATCGCTTTACCTTAGATGACTAGGTGGCTTTGAAGTTCGTTGTAAACGAGGTCCTTCATCGTACCCTTCACAGATCATCTCACCATTTTCGTCTTGGTAGCAAACTATTCCCTCAGATCGATCCTCATACACCTGTGTTGGACACAGTCTACTTTAGAAGTAAAACAGAAAATTTCATAAAACCCATGTCTCTGATCTCTTATATGGATTCACAACTTCTTCATCTTGGATAAAAGTAAGAGAGATGAAAGGGGGGTGTGTGTGTGTGTACTGACCTTGTTCTTGATGGAAGCCGTGATCCTCTGTGAAAATGATACTTTTTTCAGTGGGACACATCTGCTTTTGGACTTCACATCCTTGCTTGTTGCAATCTTTAGGAACGTCCCAGATTTCAGAACTGGAATTTGAGTTGAACAAGCACAGATAATAGCCATCTGATCAATATCTGATTCTACAAGAGAAAGGAGGAGGAGGAGGAGGAGGAGGAGGGAGGAAGAGTAAGAGGAATATAACTATTCCTGTGGAGCTTTATATATATAGTAAACAGTTTTTTCCTCCCTTGGGTGTGCTTAGATCATACTATAATAAATTCAATTATTGATGTCTAGTCATATATACATATTTGAATTAGTAATAACCAATGCTATTGTTTGGTCTAGCAATGGAACAATTAGATCCCACCTGATGTGAAAAGGACCTATAAGAAGAAGAATTATAATTGCAAATTAATCGTTTGTATGGATATCTAATAATATGTTTTTCTTTTAAAAAAAAGCACTAGATATCAGGTGGCCAACAATGGCGGGAGAGAGAGAGATTCATATAGGGTCTAGGTTGCTTATCTAAAGCTTTCTTTTCTTGAGGTTGTTGAACCTAGTTTTGGGTTAATGATGCGTCATAGTGCTTTCTTTCCTGTTCATAGGTTGGTCGGTCCCCCTCATCACTTCACTGTGATATGATTTTATTTGTTTTATTCTCCCATAAAATGATTCCACATCTTCACACGCGCGCGCGCGCGCGAAAAGAACCACTGCTATAAAGTATCAAACACTAGGAAATTTCAGTAATATATATATATATATATAGTTTGTTTGGTCTGAGTATTTTTAGAATAATGTAACAAGTAATTTTCATAATATAAATGGTGCAACATTTTTTGTTTGACTAATTAATCGAAAGGTCAAAAAAAGTTGTTTGATGGAAAATTCCAAATTTTTAATTTTTGCCGTCCACCTGCGATTAAAAAACAAAAGAAAGTTGTACGTGCGATGCCCGTTTATGAGGGGAGATGGCAAATTACCAATAGTTAATTACTGCATTAGATACAGGAAATTAAATTGGAAAACTGTCACATGCCTGACTTATATACAATAATACTCCCAAGTCATTGTGAACCAAAAAAAAAAAAGGAAGAATCAACTGGGAATTAAGTAAAACGAAATTTTCAATAATTGCATCTGAATCTGCATTAAAATAATTCTGATGATAAGCTCTTTTTTTTTGGACAAAGAAATTCTGATGATAAGTTAAGAGAGCGATTATATATGTTCTTTGTTTTCTATCCCAAGAAAGAAAGCACACAAATGATTGTGTTATTATTGGGTGCATCCTTTCAATTAATTCACAATTTTAAATATAAGTAGATAAGCATCAGAAGAATTTTCACAATTATGTATCTATATATAATTTAATAAATAGACCTAGTTGGATTAAAGTAGACGTAAGTGAAGTTGTTGGTTTTTGTTGCGTTCACGTATAATTTTGTTTTATTTTTTCACTCCTTTTGACTTTATTGGATGATTTATTTCTTTTTAAAGCATACCAAAGCCTCATTATCTAATTATGTGTTGAGTTGTGGTCACTTTCTAAAAGGCAGATTGAGAAACATAAGAGGTTAGGCTTCTTCTCTCTTAAATTCTTAATGATGTGTTCCTAGATGTAAATAAAGTTGAAACCTGAAATCATCACCATTTATCATGGAGACAGCCTAAAATAAAATAATAGGCACTAAAGACAGTTTTAAAATTATGCTACCCTCGATTGTAGCACAAAGGCCAGTTGATTTCTTTTAAAAAAAATTAAAAGTAAATAAATTATTTAAAAATCTTTATTTACGTGTATCGTTAGATTATATATCAATTTATAAGTCAAACAAATAAAATAAAAAATGATAATTATAAATACCTTGAAGCAATTATTTTAACTTAGTAAACCTTCAAAATCTTAATTTAGTTATGAAAACTAAGGAAGACTAGAGAGAGAAACTAGAGAGTTTGGGAGAATGTTTGAATGCTTGAAGAATGCTTGGTGGTTTACAAGTGAACCCTTGGGGGTATTTATACTACTCTAACTCCTCAATTGACGGTAGAGATCTATTTGATCCTACGACCTATACCGATCCTCCAGAACCCTCTCCTAAAATATTTAGATATTTATACATGTGTGGAAAAGTGTGAAGAGTTCTAGAATATGTTTGTATATTTAAGTATTTATAAGGGATTTCTAGATAATTCTAGGAACCCCTGGATTGAATCGTGACACCAGGTAATTGTCCTATCTGGAATTGTCTTGTTCTAACTGGCAGAGGATGGATATATTGATATTTATATCAATATGCACTTTAGCGAGATCTACACGGATTACCCTGTTAGTGATCTTCTCTAATTATTTCTCTTAGTTTATAATCCTATGGTTAGGAAGATACTAGTTAATATTTTTTTTTAATCTTTAAAATGTTATATAAATTAAAGGGCTAATTGGGGAAAAAGTCCCACCATTACTTTATATATATATAAATTTATGGGAGAATGACAATTAAGTCCCAAGCAAGGCAATTAACCACAAAATGGTCTCAAAGATTCAAAAAATTAACATAAGGTCCCAGGAGTAACTGTCGAGGTTGTTAATAAAAGCTGCTGAGGTTGTTAATGACAACCTCAGGAGTTACTTCTGAGACCTTATGATAATTTTTTGAATCTTTGGAACCTTTCATTCATTAATTCCCTTACTTGGGACTTAATTATCATTTTCTCTAAATTTATTCGTCCTTGTGACTAATAAAATTGTTAAGGAAGACTCTCTGTTTTTTTTCCAATTTCTCCGAAATTAAATAAGAATAAATAGTGACATGCCTATATGAATAGAAATCGAATGAGCTACAATGCTAGGCAAGAAGGAAGCGAATTCACAGGTAGATAATGTTAGCGTAATCAAGGATAGGATATATAAATAATATATATATATATATATATAGACTTTGATTTTGTGTTGTCAATGAAGCAGGCTGGCTGTTAAAAGTCAAATTTACCATCTGTCCAAAGTATAGCCATTAGTTTTGAACAATGATTTCAATATATTACTATATATTTCATTTCATGTTATATATAAGTAATAAAATATATAACATATTTCCTGTGTCTATATATTTCCTCTGTATTTATATATTAATGATGCCTATTAAAAAATTCACGAAACTCACATATCAGGCGCCTCATCTCCTGGGATGAATGGCCCAACCTCGCAAGAACCAACAGTGAGTTCTTAGTGGATAAAAATTTTGGGCCTGGGTCGCTGTGATTTAGTTTGTTACAATCTTGGGTGCAGTTTTTGGTTTCATAGGCTATTGTGCGTTCATTTGCGGTGTTATCAATATGGGCTTAGACCCAATCGCAAATGTCTTACAGAGCCCGACCCAAAGGAAAAGCTCTTTCAATAAGGTGAATGCTGCAGGAACTTCACTTATAGAGCCCAACCCAAAGCAATATGTTTGTTTGAAAATCTGTTGGGAGAATAGTTTTATGGATTATAAGGTAAATATGTAAGATGAGTTTTGTCTCAACTTGCATATAAGTGATAAAGAATCACTTCTCAAACACGCATATAATCCAAATCAGAAGCAGGTATTCCCCTGCTTTTCACAGTATAAATAACTTCTTGAAGATTTTTTTTATTCACAATATAAGTCATTTGGAGAATAATTAATACATATCTATCAATTTTATCTCTGTAATTAATACTTAAATGTAACTCCTTACATTTCTCTCTCTCTTTCAAAACCATATTCATGGGTAAAGTTGGAAAACATTTTTTATTTAAAATTAATCTAATGAGTTAACTACCATTTTTGTGGCTGAGAAATTAGTTAAAGTGAATTATATTATAGATGGGGGAATAATTTAGTTAGTTGAGTGGGATAACAGCCTTTTTTTTTGTAATTGATAAATCATTCTTTTACGGTTTAATTAGTAATGTTTGAGAATAATTAATTAACCTTAATCTTTGCTTTTTGGAACTTGTTTAAAAGTCCGCTTGATAATAACTTTTACAGAATTTGAATCAAAACCTAGATTTTAGAAAATAAATTTTAAAAAAATAACATTTACAAAGCGAAAGAGACAGGTTGAGGTTCACTTGCAGCGGAAGGTGAGAAGAATTATGGGAAATCAGTATTTACTTTTGTAATCAATTTCATATTAATTTAACTTTAACTTCATTATTTACTTTTGCAGTTAATTTCGTATTGATTTGAAATATTCCGCTTATTGTTATTATCATATTGGTGAAAATATATGCAATCTCATATTGATTTTGTGCAATCAATTTAAAGTAACTAATAGTATTTTCACTTTTCTGGGATGTCTAACATTATTCTCATGCACAATCATTCAATCAACTCCTAAACCCCATGACATTTTCCAGTCAATAAAGGCTTTTCAACGGTGATAACTGATAACTGTGCTTCACTTGATTTTCCATCATGAAAATTAGAAAGTATCATTTAGTCCCCTGTGTCATTTTCACTTGCATTCAACATTTTTATCTTATTACTATGTATCTAACATTTACTTTGTTATTTGTGCATCAAGCACTCTAAATCATTGATAACATAGGGTGATTGATGTATCTGAAAAAATAATATCACATGCTGAATGCATTGTAAATAAGATTGATATTCTTAAATGTTGCTGAAAAAAAATAACTTTAGGTTGCCTAATGCTATTTTATCCAATTAAAAAGTTTAATTAGATGCCCAAGCCCACAACTAATTGCACTAATCTAATGGTAAAAGCAGACATGAAATACAGATAAGTTTACAGACAAGATGTGGTCAAACTTTCCCAATTTCAGAGATATTGGGACAGAGATGACTCCTATAGGAAGCTCCAAAACTTAAAAGGTGTCACATACCATCGAAGAGCTTATCTCCAGCTCGCCACAACACGCCTGCAAATAGGTCTGCTCCATTCAGCAACATTAATTGCTGTACTAGCGACCTAATTCCGCTGCAACTAGCAACAAAGTTCGATTCGATTCTGTCGAATTGGAGCTCAAGGCAGGAGGAGGACGAAGCTTCAAAGAGCTTGAGACATCATGCTTGACAAACCCAGAAAGCTGATTCAGACTCCATAGCTGCTGCTTGTGAAGAACAGAAAAAGACCAAATCTTGTCCCAGGTGATTTAAACCTTCAAGTAATTATCAATTTACCACAAAGTGTCGGCTTAATGTTTTTTCCCAGGAAAGGTCTTTGCTTCTAAATTGTGATTTGAAAGTGCAGGTATCACATTGAAGAAGTGAAGATCCAAGCTTGGGTAAACCTTCGAAGTGCTAAAGCAGAAGCCCAATCAAAAAGGCTCGAGGTACGACCCTTCATTCATTTCTCTTCATTTCTTTTCCTAATAATCAAGGAAGGATTAAAGTTCATATTTTGATTTAATCCGTTAAGCCATCTAGTGAAAACATAAGAAAAACACATTAGAGAGCAAGTTTTAGGGTTGATCAACATAGCTCAATGTGTTGGTATATAATATATACAGGTGAAAATACAGAAGATGAGATGGAAGGAGGAAGAGAGAGTGAAGAAGAGAATGGAAGTGGTTAAGAGGAAAGCAGAAGAATGGAGAGAAGCAGCAAGAGAGCAGCAGATGATGGAGAAGACAAGAGAGCAACAATCTCAAAAGCTGTTGTTGAAGATTCCATTTTCAAGTTATGCTACCCCTTGTGTATGCTTTCCATATACACTAAAAACGTGATGTAGTAAATGTGTGGCACAAATCATATACTTAAATATCCTCATAAAACACTCAAGCACGCTTGAATATCCTCAGAAATCATAAGCTTGTCCAATAATATCCTTGTTTTGTAGTGTCAATTTTCAATCAAAGGAATCCGTGCTCAACATCTCAAGGAGATTTATAAACCACAATACACATTACTTTCTTTTATATTTGCAAGTACAACTAACCAAATCAGTCACATATATCAAATTTCTCTTTTTATTCAACCTCATTGCAAATTGGCGCAGGAACCTTGGCCACTTGCATTGGGTAGAGAGGGCAGGAGCTAAGCACTGACTTCGCCAGAGTGATTCTTCCAGCAATCGATAGACAATTGGCTTTCCAAGCAGATAACTTGGTTCTAACTATCGACGATGTATTGGAACTTCTCAGTCGATCTTCTTCTTCTAGACAAGGGAAAACCAATATCTCCCAATTTCAGTCGAGATTTGGATGCCCAATATACTTTGGATTTTTCTCCTCATAGTAGTAGACACTTTCTTGGAGAAAAATATTGATGATTTCTCTTTACTGACCTTAGCACCAGAAGCATTGCAAAAATTTTCAAGACAAGACATCACAGCTAAAATTTGTTTCTCCGTAGCTTCCCCAAACAAAAGCAAATCATCAGCAAACATAAGGTGCGTAATGGGAGGGCCATCTCTACCAATACGAAAGGGCTGCCACTTATTAGCATTGACAGCATCATTAATGATATGAGAAAGCTTATTCATATAGAGAACAAACAAAAAAGGGGATATGGGATCCCCTTGACGGAGGCCCCTCTTAGGAATAAAGAAATCAGAAAGGCCTCAATTCCACAAAACATTGTAGGAGGTGGAAGAAATGCATTTCATAAGAAGATTTACAAAAGCCTCCTCAAACCCAATTTCCTGAAGAATGGTCCTCATAAAATTCCAATTAACCCTGTCATAAGTCTTTTCAAGGTCAATTTTAAGGGTCATAAAAACCCTTTCCTCCCCCTGGCTTTATTCATAGTATGCAAAATCTCCTGACCGATAATTATATTATCCTGAATATGACAGCCAGGAATAAACCCAGCTTGAAAGGGGGAAACAAGATCCTTCATTATACTCTTTAATCTCTTAGTGATACATTTATAATGAACAGAACACAGAGAGATAGGCCGGAAATGCTCCACTCTCTCAGGATTATCCTTTTTAGGAATGAGAATAATCAAAGTTTTATTAGCCTCAGTCAGATCCATATGGCCTTCAAAAACGGCCTTAACAAAATTACAAAAAGCATCACCAACAGTACTCCAATTCTTCTGGAAAAAAACCGGGGAGAAGCCATCAAACCCAGACGCTTTAAAGGGACCCATATCAAAAATCGCCCACCTAATTTCTTCGTCGCTTGGCGTCCAACCCATTTGGCTTAAAATGGAATTATCAATAACAGGAAAACAAGTCCCAGGATTCAGAGACGATGGATCACCTTCAACATCTTGGAACAAATTTTGAAAGTAAGTAGTCACCAAATTTCTCAAGTCATCATTGTTGTGCACCCAATCACCATTAGCATCCCTAAGAGCACGAATTTTATTTCTCCTTCTCCTAGCGTTAGTTTTCAAATGGTAATATCTAGTATTGCGATCCCCTTGAGTAATCCAATCAGTCCTGGATTTCTGGAACCACTTTATCTCTTCTAATTTAAGAACCTCCTCAAGCTCATGCTGTAAATCCTTCTCTAAATTGCATAAGAAAATAGAGTAAGGATATGAGGGGGAATTTTGAATGCCATTCAAACGAGCCAAAATATTATTCTTCCTTTTTTCAACCAAACCAAACACATCTTTGTTCCAACCAGGAAGTTGAGCTTTCAACTTCTCCATATTATTAACAAGATCACCATTAGCTTCCCAATTCTCAGCAAGGAAATTCTGAAAATCCCCATGAGTCAGCCACATAGCTTCAAAACGAAAAGGACGATTCACAAAATCATTCTGATTGCCCAATCCCAAGGAGAGAATGATTGGGTTATGGTCTGAAAAGTTTGTCCGAGGCAACACCTTAAGGAAACAATCAGGTAAATTAGATAAAAGAAGAGAGTTAACCAGCACCCTATCAAACCTTTCATATAATCTAGAGCGCCCCGCAAGAGAAGGGCCCTTCCAAGTAAATCTAGGCCCAACAGCTCCCAAATCAGAAAGATTACAAGCCATAATTCTATCATTGAAGAAATTCATACAAGCCAGATTTACTGTAGAGCCACTAACACGCTCATTAGAACAGCTAATATCATTAAAATCACCAAAAACAATCCAAGGCAAAGAAATATTGTTAGCCAAAACCTCTAGCTTTTCCCATAAAATTTGCCTAAAATTGGAATGGGGAATAGCATACACAGCAGTAATCAAGAAATTTTGAGTACCTTCTAAACAACACTCACAATGAAAAAATTGTCTATTTTCCTCAATAATTCTAACAGAAATGTTACCTTTCTTTCAAGCAGCAATTAAACCACTCGACCTACCTTCACTCGGAATGCATCTGACCTCATCAAAACCCAATCTACCAAGGATAGGAGATTGAACAAAGTTGCTACATTTAGTCTCAGGTAAAAAAATTAGACTGGGTTGGGGTTTCTTTAAAACCAGTTTAAGATTCCTTTCGGAACCTTTCCCACACACACCTCTAATATTCAAATATAAGACTTTATCCATAAATTAACAGAATTAAAAACAAAGAGGAAAAAACTCAAGAAAGTCAGAAAATTTGAGACTCAGGAACAAAATAACCTCTTGTCTGGAGCTCACTTATGGCATTTTGAGGAAATGGGTCAGAGTCAAGGGAACCCAAGTCCTTCACGCCCAAGTCCATGATTGAGTCCAATGATCCACCTGGGTCCGAGGGATTTGTAGCGGCTGCCTCCATCGGCTCACCTGGGTCCAGAGCTTCCACATCGTCGTGGCCGAAGTTGCAATCGTTGTGGAAAACAACCTGGCCCAATTCGTTTAAACCCAGTCTCGCGCCACTCTCCTCCACTTGGCCTGCCCGTGCGTTTTCCCCTTCCTGAACCTCCATTGGGCTAATTATACAATGGCCCAAAACACCCTCATCATCTCATCTCCTGTCAGCACTCGTCCCGTCTCCATCATTTTCCTCTGCTGGTTCGTTCTGGACAGCGTGATCTCCCCCTATAGTTAATAAAAGAACCGTACCTTTATGGGGCTTTGTACCTTTGCTCTCTTCTCTAACTCGCTTCTCAGGTCTCCTCAGCCTGTTTCTCTGCTGTACCCTTCGTCCTAACTCTTTAGGTGCCCTCACAACAGTCTCGTCCATAGAGTGGCGCTGAACATCCGTCTCCCTCCCTTCTTTTCCTCCTTCCCAACGGCGCCTATCTACATGCGCCTTATGCATAGGCAACAGCTCCTTTGAACCATGGGAATCCTTAAGCACAAGCGGTTCAACCACTTCCACGTTAGCTAAAGCATTGAAGCGTGAACCCATCTTCGGTGCTACTGCATGCTCGTCGTTCTTTTCCTTGTTTTTCCGGTAGCGGCGTCTTTCAACCACTCTCGATTGATCATTTACATTCGCATGACCATTAACCCCTTGATCATATTGCCTCTGTCCCTCCTCCTCTCTATTTTCCCCTTCAGCGGAATTATTAGCCCTCTGTAATGGATAGACCTCCTGCCTATGACCATACACACCGCATTTTGTGCATAAGAGGTGCAGGCCTTCATGCTTAATAAAGTGATCCTCTCCATTAAGATGAAACCCAGCCATGAGCTGCTTTCCTAATTCAATCAAAATACATATTCTAGCAAAATTACCACGTAGTTGGCAAGAGGTATGTATGTCCACTTTCAGCGTTTTGCCAATCCTATTCCTTATACAGGTTAAAGCTTCTTCATCATAGTATTTCATTGGTAACTTTGGAATCCTCACCCACACTGCCACTTTGTTTATAGAAGCTTTATGCGACTTGAATCCAGGTTCCCATGGTTGAACAGTAAGATAGTGATCAAATATCATCCAAAGACCTCCAGTTAAAGCATTAACATAATCTTCCTTATTAGAAAGCTTAACAACGAAATATCCGTGCCCAATGTTGATAACATTAACTATCCCTTTTCTAGCCCACATGCTTAAGGATATAAAACACGGTGCAAAGGAATGCTGGTAGCCCTCTAAAGCATGCATTTTCTTTTCATAAAACATTTAATTCGCTTTTTATTACAAACGTTTTTTTTTGTGATGAAACTTTTTTTTAAGCGTTGTAAAACTCTCTAAAGAAAGGTTAAAAAATCTTGAAGTATCATAATTTTTAGCTTAGTGTGTTATTCGACTTGATTTTTTTGTTGAAAAATTTATTTTCAATTCAATATTTTTAACAAATAATTTAAAGGCTGTCATACTTAACATTTCAAAATAGTTTAATTTACAGGGAAAAGAGAAAAGGTACACATTTGGATTAGAAAATTAGGTTAATAACTTGAAAATTTTTAACATACATTTTACTTGAATTTTTAAAAGTTAAACTTAAATGTGGGAAAAGGGAGAGTCAAAGAATCTTACCTAAATTTAGATATCTTGAAATTTAAAACTCACAAACATCTATAAAATTAAAGAGAAATAGAAAAAATGATTATATGCATACACCTGTCTGAATTAACTTTGTTTTTTAATTATTTTTACATTATTCAAGCTAAAAATGTGAGGCATTTTGTCTCGTAAAACTTAGAAAACATCTTTGTTTAAACTAATCTGTGGGTGTGAGCATCACATCATTATTCCTTGTCATTCAAGTCTTAATTGAGTTCAAAAGTTTTCAAGTTCCCAGTTTTTTATGCAATTCCACTCCTCAAATTTTGCTTGTATACCTGCAATGAACCCTAACAGAACAAGTACCGATGGCATTGACGCTGCAAAAGTAATCTTTCAAGTACACAATAGGTAATGATTTATTGAAGGGGGCATGCTAATAATCCCCACCCCTATCTGCAACATCTATTCCATCTGTTCAAAAACGCCTGAGTTTTTGGAAGCTGTATTACTCGTACAAAAGGTATTACTTTGTGAACTTCAATTAATTTGCAACCATGTCACCCCTAATTTCATTTCTTCTTTCCTGGCTTCCATGGCTTCAGACTCATGGAACCAGTAATCAATGGGTTCAATGCCACAAAGCAAAAGCAGGTTTTTTTCCTTCTCTTTTGAACTACTACTGAATGCCAAAGATAAAAATTCTGTCACATCTATAAACTCAAAGTCTAAAACCCAAAGTCTATTACTGTCAACTCAAAAGATGATTGGCTGCCCTTATTGTGATAGAAGGAAGAAACTCGATCAAGATAAATCAGCTGCGAAACTCATCCATGAATTTTTGGTGGAACTCAGTCAAGCCTGTCACGATTGCCGGAATCTTTTCTTCTTGAGGCAGAATTGTGCATCTGAAGTGCCAGGTCCCAGGAACCTAACATGACAGCAGCACAATCCAAAATTTAAGTTGATAATTCCCAGAGAAAAAAGAAAACTTCGGTGTTTTTCTGAAATGTTCGCCATATCAACTCATGAAACAAAATTAGAGGATGGATCAAACGTTTTTAAACGAGTCAATAATATGATGTTGAATAGTAATACATATCACATGTTATGTTTTTGAAAATTTGTAGATATATCTTTTCAAATTTAAGCGATATGCAATCTGCAAATCCTTTATCAACTTCCAAAATCAGAAACTAACTCTTGAAACTTCAGCAATTTAACATGTAAAACCTATCCTTTAAACATGGCATGACCCCATCACATTAAAAGTTAGAAAAGGAAATTATAATGCTGGAAAAAATTTGTGCCAAATTGAAATATCCAACTCAATTTCCAAATCTCGTAATACTACAAGGGATGAGGGTTTAGGGGTAAGTTTTAATATTTAAAGGTGATGGAGGTTGTTCACAAAAAATACTTCAAGTTAAAAGGATATGTTTATAGTTTTCTAATGTTTTATCAAAGAATCTAAATGTGAATGCTTGGAAAGCTATAGCAAAGCCTTGTCGACTGCAAGATTAAAGGAAAAGCACATTGGCTATAAAAGACCAGTTCTATTGATCAATCAGAATACAAATCACATGCAAGTTAGGAGAAACAGGTTTAATTTTACTATAATAAATCAATGAAAACTAACCTGTCCAAAACCAGAACCAGGGACGATGACGACTCCAGTGGCGTTAAGGAGGCGCTGACAGTAGAAAGCATCAGGGGCTTTCTTAGCAGCCTCTGCAGCTTTGATTGCCTTTTCAGGGAGGCGAATGCAGGGAAATAGATACATTGCCCCTTCTGCTTTGTTGCACGTCACACCCTCTAGCTTGTTGAATGCTTCTTCCAGTGTCTGAGTCAAGAAAATTAGTCCAAAAAGATTGAACCAACAAAAATGAGTAAATAAACCAGGAAAGGAAGGATAAAGAGGGGTTGGTGGCAGTCACTTCGCAGTGTTGAACACTCCCTTCAATATGATGTTTGCACCAGATATTTATGTGAGCTTAGAAATTGTTTGGAATATTACTCTTTTGACATGATTAATATACGATCATCAAACAAAATCAGCAAACTACGTTCCTTTTCGGATAACGGACCTTTGCTCGCCTAGCAAGAGAAGAGAGAATTCCATCTCTCTCTGCAATATACGACTCATAGGACTCATCTCCAACCTGCAGCCATCCATTGAAATTCACCAAGTTTCATATGGGAAATGCAGTTGATGCTAGTAACAGAATGTTTGGAATTTCATGCCCAAATTCTCGAAACAAAATGATTGTACTGTGGGATATTTATGTTATAATCCTAGTGGGAGGGAGAAGGCACATTGTTGTTGTTGGAGAGACAATTGATTTGACTTTTGAATGCCAAAGAACTAACCTTGGGAGGGCTCATGACCAGGCTGGCAAGAATTTGACCTGAGATATTTGAACAAAGATTCACAGAGGCCACCTTGTATATCTGCTCCCTCACCTCTGCAGAAAACCCAGTCACCTCCATATAACCTCCTCGTTTCCCACACTCTCCATAATAGCCTGAAACCAGAGAAAAAGACAATCTACATTGGTATGGATCCTATTGCCCTCATTGTCTATCAATTCTTTCTTTTTGTTGTGATAAATGATTTCTTTCACCAACTTGCCTTTGGAAACTGATTGGAATGATACCAAGGTTATATCATCCTCACCATAGCCCATAGACCGAGATACCTTCTTGAAAGAATGGAATTTTTTCTCGGGAACATAAATATTTTCTTGATACACCTGCAAAATGATAGGGGTTTCAATTAAGGTGTCATGCACTCTTAATAGTGTATGAAATTCTCAACAAAAAGAAATTCCAATAACCTCATCAGCCAAGAGGACCAAACCCTCTTCCTTGCAAAATTTCACAATATCACGCTGGTTTTCCTCAGAGAGAACCTGGAAGGCATCATAGAAAATCCATGCTTTATCAATTGGCAAGCTTAGCTTCAAACCTTAAATACTCTCTTGTATTGATATTACTAATTTCACTGCAATTAACCTGCCCAGTTGGGTTGCCTGGATTTATAACAGCCACAGCTCTAACATGGATGCCCTTGGACTTGGCAGCCTCCAACTGGTTCTTGAGCTCAGGTATTTCCAAACCCCAACCAGCTGCTTCATCGAGATAATAAGGTACCTTCAGGAGAATAATGGCAAAGTTATCCAAAGATACTAATCTAAGAAACCATAGAATATAATTTACATAATGACTTTTTCAATTTGAAGGTATTCCCAGCCATTCAAAGATGACCTATATAACCCTTTCAAATCAGCGCAGTGAAACACATCAACATATCAGTCTAATTTAAAATATGTATTCATCTCATATGTGTAAAGCGTACCAAAGTACCACCATGAAGGGCAATTGAAGCTGAGTACAGAGGGTACTGAGGAATGGGGCACAAAATACCATCTTTCTCTGATCTTATGAGTAGCTGCATCATCATATGGACCTGGAAAAAGATAAAAGATAATTAACTTATTCAGATTGAGAATAAAGTTGGACCATGGTGCTGCCATCTAAATCCAGGGCAACACAGGCATGTTAAATCTCTGCCATTCACCAAAACCCTTAGTAAATGAGAGATCAAAAACCCCATTATCCAAATCCACTAAGAAAACACTTTAGGAAAAAATCAAAGTTGAGTTACCGCAGGGCTTGCACCATCAGTCAAGAAAATGTCATTGGGATCAGCAGGAAAACCATCACGAGCTTCGATTCCAGCAGCAATTGTATCACGTAAACCCTTGATACCCTGATATGGGAAGAACATGTTCATGATTTATTCCATGTATATCAATCTGATGCATGAAAATCTAGAGCAGATAGTGCAATCTCAAACCTGACTATGACTATAGGCACCAGTAGCTCTCCCAGGAATCTGATCTAGAATCTGCCAAGCTCGCTCTATGGCATCAGCACTGAAAAATATATCCAAAGAACAACTATTAAGGTAAAAACGAACAAGACACAAAAGAGTATTATCAAAAATCCACAGCACAGATAATTTATAAAGATCAAAACTTTAAGTGGCGAAGGAAGCTTTTATTGTTCGCTCATGCAGTGTAAACAGCACCATTATAAAAAGGGATTAACAGAGCAAGATCAACTCAAATTAAATCTATTAAGATCAAAACTTCACATTGATCCCAATTACCTGAACAAACCCTGTGTTTCACTTTTGTCCAAAATGGTTGGATGGTCGCATAATGCAAGAACCTATAACATAAATTAGAGTGCCATAACAAGGATTTCTAACGGTATGAACACTGCAGCATTTCACCATTAAAATAACAACAAACCAACCTCTCGGAAGAAAGTTATTGGCTGCTGGCCAAGAGACTGAGGATTACCAATGTTGCAGTAAATTATCTATTTCCGGACAACAAGTGAGTCAGATAAGGCAGAAAAATAACTTAAGCAAAAGCACAGAAGTGTATAATTATAGACAGAGTGGTGGGAAGAATTTTATGGATAGCATATACCCTTCAATTTTCAAGGTGAAAAGGTACAGAAAAACCAGATTATTTGAAATGTTTTTGTCTCATCATCCCTTAAAAGACTTCAGCAAAAATGATAAAAATCTATCGTACAGAACTGACAGGCTAATTACCAGGGAAACTTTCCATTACAAATCATAGTTATAGTATAATTAAAGGGAAGAACTTGACAGGTGGATCGTAAACTAGCGATAGACAGGGCTGGGTTAAAAGCTAAATTATCTTGCTGCGTATTTTGGTCCGCATCAATAATCACCAACCGAATTGTTTCTACTTTAGAATAGTACATCAAGCGGAAACCAGTACCTCGTTAAATGGATGAGAGCCTGAGTTAGCCAGTAAATCATGTTGCAATTTCTGCATCATTGAGACATGGCAAGGTATCAGTGAAGCCATTCATAATGTATTTTTTTTTAAAAAAAAAAATCCCACTGGAAACATGATAGCAAAAAATGCAGCTTTATCTGTCAAGCTATAGTGTCAGAAAAACATTAGTATTAGTCCTAGTGCAGTGTTGAAAGAGCATTAAGGCTGTATTTTGTCAGTAAAGGTTCTAAAACGTTTCTACCAATGAAAGTTTACCAAGACAATAAATAACTTTTCAATGGAAGACTTTAATTAATCCCTTCAAGTCTTACAGCCAAATCGCAGTACCTGGGCCATGGCGACGATCTCTCCTCGAACAGCATACTCGCATTCCAGAACCTGCAGGAAAGGGAAAAGATGGTTTCAAGAAGCAGAAATAGAATACAGGTGACAGCATGACCAACGAAGGATCCTTCAGTGAAGAGGTAACACTGAATGGATAATCACCAAGATTAAAACCGCATGGTAATGAAAGTTGAATATCACTCCAAGGAATCAGATGTGAAAGACATAATATATTATATTACAAAAAGGTGAACCCTTAGTTTTAGATCTCACATGTTAAGTAATATAGAGAACCCGATAGTCAGTGAGGCTTTAAAATTGATGAATGTTACCAAAAGAGAAGGTTTATCTTTTTGACACAAGAAACACATTTAAAAAGTCTGCATCAACAGGAATAAACTTCACTTCAACCCCCAACAACGAACAGCAGTAATCAAGAATCAACATCGTCAATGCGCAGAGACGCAATCACACAGTTCCAAGCTCGCAACTAGAGAAGACGAAGAAAAGAGAGGACATACTTTGGGATTGATGTTGTTCAAAGTAACAGGAAAAGATGAATCGGAAGGAGAAGAAGCCATGGCAGAAGAATGGAAGGCAGGGGCAGATAGAGGGAAAAGTCGGCTTTGAGGACGATGCTGCAGAGAGCGGCTCAAAATGTACCTGACTCTGTCCGCAACGAATTTCCGCATCGTATATAAATGGGATTTTTAAGATGTGATTCGTGGCATTGGAGTTTTTAGGACACGATCTCAAAAGAAAAGAAGGCCCTGATCTCCAGGCGCCTACAATAAACCGACGACCAACCTTCTCCTCCACGCTCCTACTTTTCTTGCGCTAGTAGCCACCTTAGTCAATTGTTTAATTTTAGCCAGTTTCCCATTGGTTCTAAAATTTAAGAAAAAATTACATTTAGGAACCCAAATTTATCAATCATCCATTTTTTTGTGATAATTGTTATTTTCAAAAATCAAGGTTACTATGTTATCATTTAAAAATGGTTTATTGGTTCTTGAAATTTTGATATCAACATTTTTTGAATGAAATTAACACAATAAGGTTAGAGTAATAAAAAAAATACTTTATACAGTTATAGGATTAAATTAAAGTGCACTTCTGGCTAAAAATACATGACTTTAGAAAAGTATTGTCAAAATTAATTAAAATTAAAATTTTGATTTGAAAAAAAAAATTAAAGGATTTCATCAACAGGGGTGCCAAAATATAGTCATCACACACATTGATTCCAGAATTTGAAAGAAATTGTTTATCTCTTACTTTGAATTCTATCAAATTAGACATGAGGCATGGGTTCATGCGTTATATAAAGATTGGGGTAAGTAATTTATAAATAAGTTCGCTTCATTTTTTTTTTGGCCAACGGTTGGCTTTATATTCATGTATTGCTGAAGGGTCACGGAGTCAAGTATTTTGTATGGGTCTCTTTCCAATTAATACTTTTTAAGGTCATCTTATACTTTTTTGTTGGTCTGTATTCATCATTTAAATTTTCTTATATTTTCAAAGTTTCAAAAATATTTTGCGACATGTTTTTTTTCCAATCTGCATTGTCCCCCAGAAATGGCTTTCCCAATAAAACGGGTGATAAAAAAAGATGGTAACTAATTCAGTTTTGAGAATTTTATTGGCAGGAAATTCAATTATGGAGTTTAAATTTACCGTTAAAAATTTATGAAAATGTGACCCAAAAAAAAAAATTCATCTTAACTTTCAATCTCCAAATAGAAGTTTGGAATGGAGTTCAATTTTCTGGAAACCGGTTTACGTGTTAAAGTTTGCTTCATCCATTTGGATGGCTGCTTTTTTATAGAGGAGGCCATCTAAACCAATTTATGTTTTTTTTAAGATTAATAAATATTAAAATAGAAGGTTGGAAATGGCCGTTGGCAACCATCAGTGGCCAACGATGACAAGAGACGACAGGGAACATCAGACGTTGAATGGTAGTAGAGGGTGGAAATGCGGATTGGTCCGCATAGGTTAACGGGTTAGATGGGTCAACCACAACAGGTGCAAAATTACAACCCTTAGACCGTCAACTTTTTTTTATAAAAATAATTTTTTCTCTTTCTAATCAGTTTTTTTATAAAATTACATAATTATATTATTCTTCTTTCAATTCTACCAATAAAATTTAATAATTTTTTAAAATAGAATTTAATATTACTTTTTTCTTTATAAAAAATATTAAAATAAAAAAGGGTTAAAATATAAAAAATATATTTTTTTAAAAAAATAAAAGCAACGGACTGATGGTATGGGTTAGAAGAACTCACACCCCAACAGGCTAACTAAAGCATGTACCGTCTAGGCAGCTTGAGCCTGTGGGCCAACCTGCCAGTCCCACCCCTAAAAGGTGGTATTATGTGAATAAATTCCACCATTATAAATGAAGTAACCAAAAGCACAAACTAGCTTTACAGAAATTTTGTACATTAAGAGTTTGTTTGGGAGTTAGGTTTAAAATCTAGGGTTCACAGATTTCGAAGTAAAACCTAAATTTTGAAAAGTGATTTACATTTGGGAAGTTATAGCTTTTACGGATTCTGAGGCAAAAAAGTAAGAAAGAGTGGGTAGGAAAGAGGAAAGTAAGAAAGAGAAAGAAAGAAAAAGTAAGAAAGAGAAAAGAGAAAAAAATAGTAAAAAGAAAGTATGAAAGAGAAAATCTAGATTTGAAACATAGGTTTCAAAAAATTGAAACCAAACGAGCCCTAAAAGTACATCGATTTGCATTTGGCTCACAACTTTGATTCTCTACTCACAATCTGAACAAACTCTAACGTTAAGAAAAACTCGAGGGAGTGATAGCTTTTACAACATTTAACAAAATCGTTGAGCATCGAACAATTACAGCGAGGAATGAAATTCCACTCCTGTATGAGGCAGCCACTGACTGGCCCCGATAAATGACTCAACCGTGAACTTCCTCGCATCATCACCCGATATGTTGGGCTTATAACCGGCCCATAGAACCCTCTGCCTCACTTCTGAGCCCGGCCCAGTATTCTGGTACTCTGCGTAAAATATAGTGCTCGGAGGCTCCACATCAGTCATCCATTCAGCCCAGCCCAACGGGTCCAATAACCGCCCGATTTCAGACCTCATTATGACTGTCGTGGAGTGATTTTTCCAAGGCCTTCCAAGGTAGGTGGAGGCGGTGAGATTATCGCGCGCAGAAATTGAAGAGCTCTGGATTACAATGCCAGTATTCTGATTTGGATCTGTCTTTCCCTGAGCTGTGACGGTGTTGAACTGGCCGGGAAGAGGCTCTCGGGGTTTGATGGCGCATTTCTGGAAAACTGAAGCAGCGTTGCCGAAGATGAAGTCGACGGTGCCGGTGATGTCACATGCACGGTAGAACTGACGGTTAGAATGGGCGTAGAGGGTGTCTTGGAAGCCATCGAAGGAGCACCGGTAGAACACCGACTGGTCGGAGCCTGATCGTACCGCTACTGCTTGGTGTTTAGCCGGACCTGCACTGTTGACGAATCCAACGTCTTTGGCTATGAATCCCTTCCCGCTTACGGCTACAAGAGAGAAATTAGCTGTATCAGTTTCTGAGTTTGATATGTTCAGACTCGGGAAATCAAATTAGAATTTTCCATTGCTAACCAAAAGTGGCGGTGTCAAAAGTGCGCGTGCCGTCGATTCTATTACGGCTGCTGGAGATTATGGTTTTGTTTTTCCCGTCTCCGATGATCATCACATTCCATGCGTCCTTCTTCAATTCTACGTGTTCTACGTAAACACCTTCCTTCACGTAAATCACGAATCTACTCTCACTTTTCTTCTTCACGGCTGCCACCGCTTCATTGATTGTATTGTATTGTCCAGTTCCGTCCTTGGCCACCACTGCATCCGGCGTCTTCGTGTTCGTCTCTTGCTGCAGCAGCCTCCGCTCTGTCGGTCCAACCCACGCAGGGAAATCTGACCCTAGTAGCCTCCTATGGAGCGGGAGGTTGACCTTCGCAAGCAGACGAAGAATTTTCGTGACAATGGCCAAGCTGTTACTTACAGATTTTGTAGAGTTCTCCATGGCGGCTCTCATAACACCAAGAATCTCTTGAGAAGCGGTGGAATTCAATTCCTCAATCGCGTCCAAACAAGTCTCCTGATCCGTGATCGTCGCGCTCAACCACGTTCTAATGTCGTCAATCTTCTCCGGCGTTAGAATCGACTCACGTCCTCCTACTTCCAGCACTGAAATCGAGTCATTGAGACGATCCACCGCATCTTCAAGAACATTTCCGCAGACATCGAGCGCCGCCTGTACGTTGTGGTCCTTTACATTGCTTCTGAGCTTCGCTAGGTAACCCGCGAGCTTGGAGAGCGCGTCATTGGCGACGCGGAGCGAGAACTTGAAGAGGATTTCCGGATCCGTGGTGTCGGAGTAGGTAGGATGGGAGTAGATACCGGAGATGCACGAGTTGGCGTAGCTAGTGACGTCGCAGACGGCCTTGAGCGAAGCGGCTGGAGTTAACTCAGGAGAGGAAGGCACCAAGTCAACGTAAGAGGATGAGGTGTTATGCGTGTGGAGGAGGATTCCTGCAACGCCGGCCACGACCACGGTGCCTAGAACTATGGAGGAGACGATGAGGATGATCATGCGCTTACGTGTCTTCTCCCGAAACGCTTGGTTCTCGGGTTCATCTATCTTATGAGAGTTCATAAAATCCATCATGAAATTGCCTTTCTTGTGCCTCGTTTGGTACACTGGAATTGATTTTGATGGAAATGGAAATGGATATGGATATGGAAATGGAGATGGAAATGGAGATGGATATGGAGTTTAAAAGTGCGTTTGGTATGTCATGGAAATAGAATCTAATTTTTATACAAAAAGACTGAAATGCCCTTTTACATGTAAAAATAAAAATAAATTTTTAAAAAATAAAAATAAAATGAAGGATTCATGCTTGCTTTCGGTGCATCAAAAAATTGCAGTTGCTACAGTGTCGTCGTCTTCAACGTTGAGGTGCCGGCGAGTTCTTGACTTCAACGTCGAGCAAGAGCATCTCTTCAGCGACGACAAGTTCCTCAGACTTGAGTGGCGATGACGAGTTTCGCTTCTCGCCATTGCTGGAACCATTGTGCCGTCGTTGGGGTGCCGGTGTCGTGGGTTCAACTGAAACCATCGTTCCTTCGTCTTCGTGCCTTCATCCTCGCTGGAATGAAAAGCTTCATCCTCGTCATCGTGCCTTCATCCTCGC
>JANTPZ010127090.1:0-10108 GCA_025593235.1 Vachellia pachyceras | reverse complement strand
ATTTCTGCCTAATTTTTCCTCCCCAATCCAAAAATACCAAAAACAAGTTTTAATTTCTGCATTTAGATTGGTAGAGTAGTTCATTCCAAACCAAAACCCTATTTGCATTTTGCATCGCAAACATAAGCATAAGCTAAGAACTTTTGGCGCGCGACTTGCTTCCGGTGAGAACGACCCTGGGTTGCAACTATGCAACCCTTGGAGATTATAAATTTAATTCTTGGCAAATTTTCAAGGTTGACCAACGATACTGTTTTGCGATTTGCGAGACAGGGCACGCCACTCACTCCCATGCAGGTGCAATCCTTTGCTGATGCAGATTGGGGCACCAACAAGGACGATAGGAAGTCAGTTAGTGGGTACTGTACCTACTTCGGCACTAATCCGATTACTTGGGTTTCCAAGAAACAACAAGTTGTCTCCAGGTCCACTACGGAGGCTGAATATCGAAGCCTTGCAGATGCTTCCTCTGACGTACTATGGGTTATGGCCTTGCTAAAGGAAATGAATGTGCCCATCACTGAAGTACCAGTTGTATGGTGTGACAACTCTGGAGCAGTTGCACTTGCTGCCAATCCTGTACTCCATCAGAAAACGAAACATGTTGAACTGGACTTACATTTCCTACGTGAAAAGGTTACAGCTGGAATCTTACAAGTTGGATATGTCCCTGGATATGATCAGGTTGCTGATATATTCACCAAGCCGCTGAATAAGCTACTGTTTCACGAGTTTCGAGGACGCCTCAATGTACTGGCCAAAGATCATGTGTTACATCAATCTCTGATGCACCGGACAACACTTGGCAATTAACACAAAAAAAAACAACAGAAAAGTTGCACGGGGAATATTAGACTATTATGAGCACGTTTAGCATGAGTCTTTTATGAATCTGTTATGATGAGTTTGTTATGATTAGTCTCTTGTGATAAATCTGTTACCAGCTTGTTAGTCAGTACATGTAAGCACAAGTCTGTAAAGGTCGATACACTATAAGACCACCAAGATGTATTCGAATCACTTTCACTTCTGCTGAAATAATACAGAAGCACTTCTCAACATTGCATATTCAATCCTCCCTTCTGGCACCTTTGTTTTTCCCCTTAGAAAACCAGAGTTAGTATCCTCGGACATTAGTTGAAATTGATATGCCTTAACACCAATATGGTTCCCTCCCCTTGTTTATTTTTGAATGTGATCCAGCACGCTCTGTTAGTTTCGTCTTCTTTCATAGGTAGGTAACATCACACATTCGTTTTATTTAGCAATGTTCTCTCTTAGATATACCAGCCACTTGTATATTTCGATTTTCCCAATGGTAGTTGTTTGAGAAATACTTATATACATCTGGATTGTCACATTATTCATACTCTATCCAATGATAATGTCCTAAATTTCTTTTGTTATGGATATAATATCTCATAAATTTCTCTTAATTATTTCTTTTTCCATAATAAATATCTATTATAATGGGTCATGGAAAAATGGAAATAATTAGCAGAAATTTATTAGATATATGATTCACAATAGAGAACATTTGAAACATTTTTATTGGGCAGAACATGAATAACGTAGTACTTGGGGGAGTATGTAAAGTATTTCTCATGCAACAATGTGTTACTATATATCTAATGAATATAGTTATCTTATCAGTAAGAAAACTAAGGCATTTTACAAATATGATATTGCCTTTCCTAATTAGAAACCATCCAACGAATGCCTACCATTATACGTGAGTCAAGTTGTTACGAGTCTTTGGGAATTGAGATGTTTCAGTGTGTGGTGTGATTTATAAGTTAAAAGTATACAAAAACCTTTGCTGTGGGAAAATAACGCCTAGGCTATAGAAATCTGGAGATTAGGTTTTGAAAATTAAACACAGAGATACAACCTGGCCAACGCGATTCACTCTTGCAAAACGGTGATATTAATTTGCACTAGTCAAGTCAATTTGTTTTCTTTTGTAATTGTGCTTAATGTGATCGTCCTTCAGGGCGCAATCTGTACGCATGTAACGCAAGTTTGCCCGTAATGCAATTTTGCGTGTAATGCAAGAACTTTTGGCTGGAAAAATGAACCGCTATACCTCCCTTTCTTAACGCAAAAGGCAATTAATTTTTATTAGGAAGATTAATAAATTAAACATACTACTTAAAATTATTTATTTATATATATAATTAGTTTATAAATTAGATTAATTAATTTAAAGAAAAATAATAAATATAAATAATTTTAAATAATTTATTTAGTTTCTTTAACATTCATCAACTGTCTTTTATATTAATGAATGTATATAGTATTATTTTTTTTGTTTAGCAAAAAGAGGAAAATATAAGGCCCGTTTGGCTTCCTTTTTCCATACATGCACATGCCCCATATTGACTTAGGTGAATAACTATAATCTTCTATCTATATATAATATACACACCATCACACACACACCCACCCACACTGATAAAGATCTCATGGAAAGAGCACCAAAGTTGGGCCTGCCGTTAGGCTTACTTCTTTTTCTCACCCAAGTTCTTCTCCTTCATGTTGGCAACACCATGCGAGATGGAAGGAAACTCACCACCAATGAACACAGTGATGCCGGTAATAAGCTACTCCCTCTACCAGTTCAATTTCTTTATTAAAATAGATCTTATTTATATGAAGAATCGGAGTACCTAATGCGCGCTTTGCATAGTGATTACCTCAGTGTAGATATAGACATTGACATGGCTTCATCGTCTAATCTGATATTGTTAAGACTAATGACCTGCTTAGGATTCATAAGCATTGATTGTGGAGCAACTCATGACTACTTAGACGAGGAAACGGGCATACGGTATGAGACAGACACAAACTTTGTAGAGACTGGTGCAAATTGCATGGTTGTCCCAAGCGCCAACGTTATTAATTATCCTTCTTTAATGGGATTTCTGGCTACGTTGAGAAGCTTCCCAGAAGGAAAAAGGAATTGCTACACCCTCAAACCAAAACAAGGAAAGCACTATACTTATCTTATCAGAGCCTACTTTGCATACGGAAATTATGACCACAAAAATCAACCTCCAATCTTCGACTTGTACCTTGGCGTCAATCTTTGGAAGACTGTTGACTTAACAAATAATAATTATTATATTTATAATAATTATCATTACACTGAGATTATCCATACCCCCACAACTGATACAGTATATGTGTGCCTTGTACAAACTGTTGTGGGAGCAGTACCTTTCATTTCTGCTTTGGAGCTTCGACCTCTCAGCAATGGCATTTATCAAACCTCTTCACCTTCTCAATCTCTTTTAATCAACCGAGCAAGATTTGATCTTGCCTCCACTACCTCCGCCCCACCCATCAGGTGATAATAACTCCCTTTTCGTCTCTGCACATCTTTGGCATAACTTTTGACAAATTGCATGTAACACAATAGCTAGAAATTTACAACTAAACTTCCCGAATTTACTACTCCTCCTCCGCTCTCAAGTTAAGCCTCAGTCGATAAGAGAGAAATGGGTCTATGTTAAGGATATAAGGATTACTAAGCTATATATTTCCAACTGATGTATAAGGACATCTTTGTTCATTTACTTTTATCTTTAAACCTCCATTCTTGTATAATACTCCTGCTCTTGTCCTTGCTATAAGATCCTCTTTGTAGTTCAACTTTTTTGTTTCAATGGATCTTATATTAAATACCAGAGGAGGATGGAATATTATTTCACGAATTTATGATCTATCAATTTCATTTATATATTTTGGTGGTCCTTGTGTGTCAATCTTCTAAAGAACTATATTTACAGTACAACACAAACATGTATACTTTATTAATGTTTATAATGAGTATAGTATCCTATATGCCTCATGAATGATGCAAGTGCAGGTACAAGGATGACATCTACGATCGTACATGGCTCAAACGCAATTATCTATACCAGGAGATCAATGGAGATATAGATATTGATCCTAGAAGCACAAACGATTCCTATAAATTACCAGCAGAAGTATTGAAATCTGCAGCCGAATCATTCAACCTCTCCCACTCAATCATGTTTAACTGTGACTTCTCATTGAAAGACCTTAACAGGCCGTCCGAGCATTATGTCTACTTTCACTTTTTGGAGGTTCAGAAGCTTCCCGCCGGTAAAAAAAGAATGATCAATATCACTGTTAATGATAAGAACATAATCTCCCAGCCGATAATTCTCGAATACTTGAAGCCACAAACCATTGTTCCTCAAAATACAGTTCAAGGAAATGTTCGTTTTAGAATTAGTGCAGTATCAGAATCCGATGCTCCTCCAATCCTCAATGCTTTTGAGATTTATGAATTCATATCGCCGATTCCATCCCCAACTGACCAAAGAGACGGTACAGTACATATAGGCTTTGTTTCTTCAGTTCCAACATAATCATGTGTTTATCTATTTATTTATTCTTTTGTTTTGTAATTGACCTTTGAGATCTTACTTAAATTGGTAATATTAGTAAATGCTATTGTGGACATCAAAGACACATACAAGATTTCAAATTTAGATTGGCAAGGAGACCCATGTGTTCCAACACTTGCTTGGGATGGACTAAGCTGTAGTTCTGGTATCAACGGTAACAGTGCAAGGATCATCTCAGTGTAAGTCATTTACATCTCAGTTTATTTAATCTCATCGAATCCATACGCATTGTCCTAGTTTGTACTAATTATAAGCATTTTAACTGCTGCTTATCTTTATACTCAAATGCAAAATTTATGCAGTGAAGCATCCCCAGAGTGCAAACTATATATTAAGCTATAAATACCAAAACTTCATATCACTTCATTTAAATTGACACAAAAGCTTATAACTAAGCACTCCAAAGCGTGATTCTCTCAAGCAGGAACCTAAGCGCGTCCAAACTGGCAGGGCAGATAACTACCTCATTTTCACAACTTACAGAGTTAGAGTCCTTGTAAGTCTGTGCATAGAGTGATTTATTGATGACCAATTCTTATTGTAGGAAAGTTTCATTAAATTTTGTTGCTTTGTTTTAGAGATTTGTCGTTTAATGACTTGTCGGGATCAGTACCTGAATTTTTAGCTGAACTACCAAAATTGAAAGTCCTGTAAGTTTTGAATTAAATTGTTTATGATTCATTTGGTGAGTAATATCTTATTCCATAAATTTAAGCTCACCTAATAAGCGAATATACTTCACAATAAGCTTTTACAGTAACTTGGCTGGCAACAAGCTCACAGGTTCTATTCCCAAGGCTCTTGAGGAAACGCCAGATTTGCAATTGAGGTTTTTCTTCCTTATATAATACTGCTAGTTCAGTTATGATTACACTTATGTGAATCAAAAGTATCAATGATACAACCTAATTATTGTCCCATAGCTTGGAGGATAATCCTGACCTTTGTCTTGTGGATCCATGCAAAAAGCACAAGTTTGTCATTCCACTTGTTGCTTCTGTTTCGGCTTTAGTTGCAAGCCTTTTGGTTTGTCTAGGAATATGGATCTTCAAAACCAAGAAATTAAAAGGTACGTTTAAAAATATGTTCACTTGTTATGATTAAGCATTACTATTTGCTCATAATCAATTTTTTTCTTGCAAACTTTCTGCAATTAGTTTTCTTCCGTGTAATTGATTGGTCATTAGATTGCCACTTATCCCATTTAGGGCCACGTCTATTCCTTGTATAGTCTCTACTGAGATTTGATGGCCAAATTTTTGCCATTATTCTCCTCCATAAATTTTTTTTTCTTGCAATCTTTTTTCTCTCAATTATCCAGGTGGCATCTTAGTTCTGATTATTTTTTGCTAATTTGCAGTGCTTTTCTTTTTTTCTACAAATGAAGAATCGTTACAACTAAAAACTAAGGCAGTTTCATACTCCAAAATACGTAGAATCACTGATAATTTGATAAATTTAATTGGGGAAGGAGGATTTGGAAAGGTTTATCATGGCACACTGAAGAATAATGTTCATGTTGCTGTGAAGTTACTTTCTAAATCATCAAGGCAAGGTTTCAGAGAATTTCGATCAGAGGTTAGACACTTAATGGTTCTGTAACACCAAGAAACATTAAAATTAAATACTAATTGACTCTAAGACTACTACATAAAGTTCAATTTGGGTTGCAGGTTGAACTCTTGATGGTTATTCGTCATAGGCATTTAGTTTCTCTGATTGGCTACTGTGAAGAAGGTAGTGTGAGGGGATTAATTTATGAATATATGGCCAATGGCAATCTTCAACAACATTTATCAAGTATGTAGCCAAGTTCCTAGAAAGGCTAATATGTAGTCTCAAATTGATCAATTTTAAAAGGACAATATAAAAAATTTATTTATTTTCATCTTGCAGAAGAGAGCCTGAATGTTTTGAAATGGAACGAGAGGCTTCAAATTGTATTGGATGCTGCACATGGTAGCGAGAACCATATTTGATTTTACCACACAAAGATTTGTCCTTTTTTATTTTGCTTGTTTTGTTTTCCATTATGTACATATTAATAGATTATAATAAATTTTTTTACTGCTCCGTGGAAATGTAGGATTGGACTATTTGCATAATGGATGTAAGCCATCAATAATTCACAGAGACTTGAAGACTTCCAACATTTTATTAGATGAAAATATGCAAGCCAAGATTTCTGACTTTGGACTATCTCGAGCTTTTGCTAACGATATTGACACTCATTTGTCGACTCGCCCTGCTGGCACACCAGGTTACCTTGATCCTGAGTAAGTCATTCTAACAAATAAACATGCTCAATTTGGTTGTTCAATCTGAAAACATGTCCATTTTCTTAATTTTGTGTAAAGTGATGCATATATTGTTACATTCCTATAATTAATCCCAGAATTGGAGTGATTGTTTAGAATGCATAATTTTGACATGTGATCTAACAATTGGTTATTTTAACAGGTTCCAAAGTTCTGGAAACTTGACCAAAAAGAGTGATGTTTATAGCTTCGGAATAATTATACTTGAACTACTCACAGGTCAACCAGTATTAAGAAGAGAAATGGACACAGTTTATTACATTCTTAATTGGGTGATCCCTAAACTTGAAATGGGGGATATCCAATCTATCATAGATCCAAAGTTAGAAGGAAGTTACTGTAACAATTCAGCTTGGAAATTATTAGAGATAGCTATGTCTTGCACTGCAGCATGTGGAGCTCAAAGGCCTGACATAAGCCATGTAGTAGCTGAACTAAGGGAATGTTTGGATCTGACCAAAATCATGGAGAGGAATTCAACAAGTGATTTGGATATGGCTTCCTTGGGGTCTGGTTCAGGCCTTATTCCATATGCTCGGTAGATTAGAATTGGAGCTTAGTTGCTCTCTAAACTCAAAGCTGTACACCATATAACAAGTACCAACACAATTATTTGGGTCTATTAGGCTAGTGATTTTACTTTGATCAGTGTTTATCCTTTCTGTGTTCCTCTATTCTGTATTTATGAATTTTACTTTGATTGTTGAACTTGTTGAATTATAACCACTATCAGTAGATTTGGGGCACTTTGTTGTTTCTATACATGACTTTATTCTTGTCAACCTTCTTTTGAAAAACAAACAAACAAAGCATTCCTTGAGATGATTACACTACTACAAAAGGTACTTTTTATGCCATATTTTTAACCCAATTGACGCCCTTTGCCTATGTGAGGGGAGTAAAAAATTTGGGCTTACGGCTCCTTATATTAAGTAAGGCCTACATACCAATATAGGGCGCCGTAGGGTCCAATATAAGGCACTGTAGGGTCACGCTACGGCCCCCTATATTGGTATGTAGGGCACCGTAGGGTCCAATATAGGGCGTTATAGGTATGTTTTCTTAAAAAAATTCTCTTCAATTTTATTTAACACCTTTACTACATTTGGTTCAGTTTACAATTCCATTTTGTACTAGATCAAGTCCAAACATAATAAACATATTTACTGAGTAAAGATTAATCAAGAGTTACTAACATCTACGTAAGCCAAGTGCAATCGTTATGTGAAGTTTTGGAATGTGTGATATTCAAAAATTTGCACATTAATTCACAATATTCAGCGCAATTGTGCATTTGATCAATTTGTTTGTTTAACTTCAT
This sequence comes from Vachellia pachyceras, assembly GCA_025593235.1. NCBI lineage: Eukaryota > Viridiplantae > Streptophyta > Magnoliopsida > Fabales > Fabaceae > Vachellia > Vachellia pachyceras. The sequence goes on along the minus strand of JANTPZ010127090.1, from coordinate 2,030 downwards.
CAACCTCTTCCAGATCAGTAAGCAACTGACCCCCATACATCAAAGTATAACCGCACATTTCAAAGTATTCGCTAATGTGAAGAAAACATGAAGATAAGTGTTATAATTCAGGGGGAATCAAGCTGTGCGAATCATGAATATAGGGGGAAATAAGCAATAAAAAAAATAAACTGGAGCGTAAGCAATTTTTCCTTCAACGATGGAAGAAAAAAGACTACGCAATAACATTTTTTTACTTGTGAAGAAGACAGCAGAGAACTCGACGAGAAGACTTGAGCTGGCTTGTAATATCCAGTAGAATCAAAATGGAATCAGAAAATAAAAATAAATAGGGACCAAGGTGGAAAAATGAAAAAGGTAGAAGGGCAAAATTGTAATTCCACTCTCCCACATTTTAAAATCCGGTTAGCACATGTCGGGACTGTTCATCTTCATTTCTCCAGAGCAGCTCGAACACAGCGCGAGAGAGGAACAGAGCGCTGGAGTCGGCGATGCCGTTTCTCACCGGAGGAACGCATTTTTCACCGGTGCAAGGACGTATTTGGGTTCAGGTGAGTCTCCTGAACACTCCTCTATCATCAGATTTTTCTATCTCTTCTATTTTGGAGTTTCAAGGGTTGAGTTAGGATTGAGAAAGAGTAGGTTTTCATTGATTAAAGCAAGCTATAAGCAATATTATAGCTTTCCTATATTATATGGAGCATCACCTGTGAAAATTTTTCTAGATTCCTGGAGGTTTTAGTTCACGGTACTGTTCACATACACAGTAACCTCTTTCTAATTGATGTCTGAGGAAGTAGAAAAAAAAATCAAGGATGTATACGTACACGCACATGCTTGGGTTGTGGAGGAAAAGATTTAGTTAAGAGGTATGTCAATATATATATACACGTAGGTGGCGTGAATATACTCTCTGCGTGTGTTTATCCGTGTGCATGCACGCACTTCTGCTGGGCCCTTTTTGACTTCTGGAAGTAAGTTTTGATTACCATGAAAGTGGTGATAAAGTATGGAAATTATGGTGGATTAGAAAGATTGTCATTGAGCTCAAACAAATTGGTGCTGGAACTTATTATGGAATATCTAATTTTGGGTAACCTTTTAATTAGTCAAATGGTCTTTGTTGGACATGAAATTTGATGAGCAAATAGTACTTATGTGAAGCTTTAAAATGAGTCATAGATCATGTTGATTGGATAAGTATATTAGAAGTTATGAATTTTGTAAAGTGGTGCAGAAAAACTGGAATTCCTGGGGAGGCAGTGGCAATTTCGTAATTTTGATAAGTGAAAGAGAAAATTATGATATTTATTATTATTTTTCCTTTATAGAGGATGGAATGAGCTTTAAATAGAGCTTTGAACCATTGCGTTTGGAATTTTGTAGATTCAGTTATGAATTTGTAAAGATTGATTAAGGATACTGGAATTTTTTAGGTGTTAGAAATGTGTTGTTGGCTTAAAAAATTTTGTTTATGTGTTATTGATAGGAGTGGAAAAAGAAGACAAGTTGAAAGCTAAAGAATAGTGAAATTATGCATTGAGAGCCTTGAAGGTGAGTGAATAGCGTCCCATTATAGTTTTTATAAATCACGTTTTACTATCTTCATAGTTTATTATTTGTTATTGTATTTCGAGCATGATTTCACTGATAAAAGATTATCGGAATTATTTGATCTCCCTATTTATATTATGAATAGAAAGGTTTGCAGAATTTATTCGATGTTATTCATTCATTTTCAATTTTATTTGAATGGAGCACTTAAACATGGAAGTTGCAAGAAAGACTTGAAATTTTAATTCATGCATAGAGATGATGAAAAGAAATGATACTTTCATGCTTTACGCATGCTTGAAATGATTTTGATATATACTCTATGCATGCTTGAGAATAGTTTGAGATATTGTTTTAAAATTTTCATGCTGGGATTCCTGTTATAAATTATTCCAAAATGGTTTTATTATTAAAGGCAACTTGGAAATTGATCCCATGCATGATTGAAAATGTTTTTGTAAGGACTGAATACAGAA